>BQNB010017734.1:23823-69430 GCA_026074375.1 Tanacetum coccineum | reverse complement strand
ACGTGTTAGTGAAAAATCACATATGATAAGTTGCCTGAAACAATTGCAAAAACTTATATACTATATCATATATGATATAAGTTAGAATATATGATATAAGTTAGGTTTTAAGCGTTTATGATATAAAAGTTAGTTGTGTGTATAATATGATATATGATAATCTGCTTGAAAGTTAACTTCTTTACCATTATACTATATCATATATGATTATGTGCTTGAAAATTGAATCAAATCTTCTTATTTGTGTAGAGAAGGTTGTTTTCAAGGCATCTTGAACATCACAAGCATCCAAAGGCCTAAGAAGCTCAATGAAGAAGCTCATGGATTTTCATTTTACGTTCAAAATGTATTCTTCGTTTTTTTCTTGTAATCTTCGTATGGAGTTTTGACGTCTACGGGCGATTTTGTAAACCATTAGAAACTGGTACAATGTGTTGCTAAAATGGTTTAACTTTCTTGGTACTGTGTCATGATGTTTTATGTTGCAATGGAAATGGCGAAATATTTGTGGATGTGATTTTCGATATTATGTCTATTTAAGTTTTATTGCACACATTCATAATCACTTGTAAATAAAAGCATTAGAACAAAAAACATGTTATTATTATTTAAACATCAAGTATGATGGTTTGATAAATTATTGATGATCATGTTAAATCATATATGATTTTTGAAAGAAATCACATATTATAGTTTGCTACTAACTTGTAAAATACAAATATCACATATGATATATAATGCTGCCCACTATGGACCGGACAACCGACTCGGTCGCCGTCGATCGCAGTCAGTCGCCCCATAGTGGGTTTTCGGTCGGGACCGAATTAACTGGAGACCGAATGGGTCTGATGGTCGTCAGAGCGACTAACGGTCGTGTTCTCAAAAATCTGATTTTTTGTTTCTATATAAAAAAAACTTTTTAATTTTAAAATTTTAAATAATTTAACACTATAAATACCTACTCACTTCACCATTTTTATCACACATTCAAATAACAATTCTCACACATTCGAATAACAATACCAAAAAACTTCTCTCAATCCAACACTTACCATGTTTAACAAATCAAGAAACTCCCCAAATCAAAAAAACTCTAAATTCCTGACTTTAACCAAGTGCTCCGCTTTTAACACCGGATCTGAATTTCAATAAATCTTTTTCACCACCCAAACGCCGTTTCTTCTGATCTCCTACTTTTTTGAATAAATACACAATTTCCACAACCACCAATAAAATAAATAACATGTTTTAATCAAAATCATTACCATTCAAATCCTCCGTATAACACTCAAAATGCTTTCACAACTCACCAATCCGTTGTACTCGTCCTACAATAGGTATATCGACGTCTTCGCAACCATATCACCCATATTCTCCGAATAATCTTCAACCAATCCTTGAAAATTGTACTTTGAGGAGTAAAATGTTTAGTCAAGAATATAACTATACCAAATATTCCTATGGTCATGTTCGGAGCAAGGTTTCGGGTCACTGTTTTACTCACGGTTTGGCTCACGTCTTGGTTCCATTTCACGACGACAAAAGACACTCTCCTTTAAAGAGGTGTCACCCGACAAACTAATAAGCCCCTCTAGGACTGCATCAAAGGCCAAGAAGAATAACCAAGAGGTCAGGAGCCACCAAAAGAAGGGACAGTGGAGGAAGGAATTGCGTTTCCAAGGTTGTTGACGATGTTCAGAAAATAATATTATCTAAAAACAGTATGAAGGCTAAGGGATTTTATGGGGAAGCATGTAATAATAACTTTAAATGAAACTGGTTCAACAAGAGGTTATGACTCGATCGTTAGCAAATGGAAAAATTCGCCCTAAAATTGGTGCTTTTTGCGCCATCATCAAAAATATTGAAGCGAATCACGAAAGTGGTACAAATGACCTCGATGTGTACCAAAAGGCTTGTAGCCATTTCAAAATGATATAACAAGGGTTAGTTTAATTTTGAGCATTGTATAACATATTTAAAGATCACCCCATTTGGACAAAGACGTTGAGATGCCAAATTTTATCAAAATTCAGGGCGAAAAAAGAAACAAGACTTCAAAAAAACCACATGAAACCACTTTCGTGTCCAACCTACCTGGTGGTATTAATTGACTGAGAAGCGATGAGGTTGTGCAAGAGACTCAAGAATTCCGACCAATGGGTCATGACCGAGCAAAGGTCAAAAAGAAAGCAGCCGGTTCTTCTTCTTCAATTGTTGATTTGGTAGCCGACAAGTCTACCACATGAAACAAAAAAAAGAGAAAAGAAAGACAATGAACCACATGATCTTAACTGAGATGAAGAATCGAGAGATGAATCTCTGGGAGGCCGAGGCTCGAGAAATTGCACAACTGAAAAGGGAGAAACTAGAAATTCAACGTCGAACGCTTGAATTAGCCGAAAGGGAGAAACGGGACAGAGATATCTTATTCTATAATTCAATAATTGACACGAACTTGCCCCCAATACAACAACAGAAGCTGCTCGAGATGAAGATGAAAATCAAGGAGCGATATAACTTAGATTATTAGTTTTAAGTTATTTGAATAATTATGTTTTAATTTTAGTGTCATGTTTTTATGTTTTCTTAATAATTATGTATTGTTTTTTTAGTTTATTATGTAATGGTTTTATTATTAATGAAATTTATATAATGTTTTTATTGTGAAATTTAAATTTGAAGTTAAAAAAAATGAAGGTCGCCCCAAAGTGGCATTAGGTCGCATGTAGGTCGCCTGAGAGAGAAAGCTGATGTGGCGCCGAAAAATGTAGGTCGCGACCCACTACCATAGTAGGCAGCCTAATAGATTCACATTTATGTAAGATCCAAATCAACCAAAATCAAGTAAAAGAGAATTTTTAACACTTGTCCATATAAAAATCAAACACTAAACACATTACTTTCAAATATCACATATGATAATTGTAATGAAAAGAAAAAATAGTAAGATCATATCTGAATTCCTATCACACTCACTGGAAAAAAATGAATTATATATTGTTGGATCCCTTACTGAATGGATCTTTAACCTTTAGCTTGTAAAGGATTTGTTACTCTAGATAAATCTAAAGCAACAATGGTGAAACAATGACTAAACACTATTGATTATGCGGAAACTAATCAATAATGCTAAGAAGAACAATAATAAGAATCACAAAAGAACTTTATATTATAACTTGAATCTGCCTAGGTTACAGATTACAAAGACTATGATTACTAACCGATCTCTATTGACCTGTGTAGAACTATATCTACTAACTATGCCTAGGGTTCCTTTTATAGACTAAGGAAACCCTAATGGGCTTTACAAAATGCGTACAAAGATCATGCATATCTTTTCCTAAGATATCTCATGCATATCTTATAAAACGGTACAAACTTTTTATACTAAGGGTACTAACCTATCTGATACAGTACTAACATTTTGTACTGTCATAAGATTACAACAGCGGTACTAACTAATATAACGAACTGGTACTAAGTTGGGAATGCCATTAATTCCGAAAAATCCTCCCCTAAACATGGATTGTTAAACTTTTTTAACTTCATGTTTCTTTAGTGTAAACATCTTGTAGACTAGGAGGATGTATCCAAACACTTATATTCTTCAAATCTCCATTTTGATGAACTTGATCAGTATCAACTCTTCAACCTTGATTTTCTTTAAGCTTCCCTTCTTTATCAGCAACATAGCAAATCCAACTAAGTTGGATTTTTGAGTTTTTTGGCAAATACTAGCCAGTAACGGATTTGAATTCCTTTTACCAGTAGCCGTATTGCCGCTGGGATAGCCAATTCTTCATTGTAAACAACAAGGTGAATTGATAACCTTATAGTTTTGAGTAAACTATCAACTATCAACAAATTTGATTTGTCTTTACCAAAAGCCGTTTGCTTTTGGACTAGTCAATGCTTCATTTCCATAACATGGTGCATTGATAACCATATAGTTTTTAGCAAACTATCAGCTATCAACAGATTTGATTAGTCTTTACCAGGAACTGTTTGATCCTGGACCTAAAACTTTAAGCCAAACTCTTCCACCGTGAAGCAAGGTAGTTGAAACCATCATAATTTTTTTGGTAAATGTCAACCACATAAAACAGAATTTGATGAAAAGTCTTTACCACAAGCCGTTTGCTTATGGACTAGCTAGTTCTTATATTTGTTGAACATGGTAAACTGATGACCATTTGTTGTGTGGTTTTACAACCAACACTCAAAGATCCTCCTCATTTCCATTAGAGTCTTCATGTTCCAACTCTGCAATTAGCTTTTTGACAAATCTAATCAACTCCAATGCCATAGTACTGTCTTCTTCAGATTCCAACTTCAAATTCCAGCATTGAGACAGACTTTCCTTCTCAAAGGATACTTTTTCTCTACATGCATATGAATGACCAATCCTGTATCAGTCATCAAAGTATGTACCCCTGAAGACTATGTAGCTTCCAACTCACTACATTCCAATTCTGTTGTGTATTCCAAAACTCATCTTCATCATTTGGATTGAACATTATTATTAAATCTCCCCAAAATACTCTATCAAAACTTTCAGGTACCTCATTTTGATATCTGTCCATCACAAGTTTGTATACAACATTTAAATCCTCTTTATCAAATATTGAAAGCACTCTCATTAGAGTACTAAAGTATCTTCTTTGTCCATTGCTTCTAATTACCACATTTAGATTACTTTCTTCTAAGCCTTTAGTTTCATCAAACTGTGGTTAATCCCAATAATACACCAGTTTTCCCATTCATGATAGGAATATTTCTGTCAAGTATTTCATAATCCACCTCCTTGTCCTCATCTGGAGCTATTGTTAAGCATAACTTCAGCTCATCATTCTCTTTCTTATCCTCAGAAGTACCATGTCTGAATCTTTTTTTCCTTGACTTCATCTTTTTCCTTGTGCCAAGTTTTCTCTTCCTGGTACCTGCTTCTTCTTTGCTTTCTTCCTTAATATTGTTAGCTTTCTTTGTACCAGCACCTTTCTTATTCAATTCTCTTATTATCCTTTCATCCTTAGCAGAACCAATAGCAACAAAGTTTTCATCATAACTTTTTACCTTTTCATACAAAACTTTTATTTCTTCAAAAAATTTGTTCTTCAAATCAGAATGCTTCTTTCCTCCTACATGCTTCAAATATGTCATCATTTGATTTCTTAACTGAGTTCTTGTAGGTGGTCTACTTCTGATTTCAGTAGCTCTTTGTTGTGCAAGAAACCACCTTTGAGCAGCAATAGTATCATGAAGCAATTTGACTCTCTCTTTAATTATGAACTTTTCTCTCTCTTCTTCTTGAAGCCTTGCTGCTAGAATGCTATCAGCTTCAATTCTAGCTTATATGTCATCATAATCTCTTATAAGAGCAGCCTTTGTAGCTTCCTCTTCAGCTAACTTCTTCTTCTCTTCTTCTGCTTCCCATTCCTCCTAAACCTTTCTGGCTATTTCTTCATCATTAGCAAGCTGAGCAAACTTTCTTTCAACTTCATTTACACCTTTTGATTCAGCATATGATTTAGCTTTTTCCTCAAGAACTTTCTTGCCTTTGTCTTTAGGATCAATCTTTGGAAGTGGCTTCAAAGTTAAGATTGACCTTTCAGTTGTAGTTCTTGGTCTATCAGTATCTTTAATCTCTTTAATCTCAAATCCTTTTTCCTTAGTCTTATTTTGGCTCATGGTAACCAGAAATTGAGCAATAGTTTCATCATCTCTGAAAACAGTTATAGGAGCAGCACTTTCATCTGAAATCCTATCTTTTGGCTTAGCAGTACCTTCATCTGGCTCAGCAGTACCTTTATTTGGCTTGTCGGTACTAACTTTTAGCTTGTCGATACTAACTTTTGGCCTGTCGGTACTAACTTGATCTTCAGTACTTACTCTTGTTTCTTCACCGTCCTTCACTGTCCCCTCATCATGAGCATCCTCAGTCTCTATGTAATCCATTGCATCATCAAGATCATCAAAATCTGGATCTTTATGCACTGTTGGTTCAGATTTGGCAGGTTTCCTCCCTTGTTTGGATACAGACTCCTTCTGCATTAACTTTGTCTTTAAAGACTTCTTCCTTGCCAATCGTTTCTTCAAGGAGACACTCTTGATCCAAGCATTATGGTGTGAGATAATAGGTTTAGCCTTCTTCTTTAGCTGCTTGATCTGAGTCTTCAAATCTTTAATTTGTGCAGCTTGAGTTGTAACCTGTTTACACAAGGAAACATAAAGATCATACACACTTTGGAGTGTCAGCCATCCTCATTCCCTAATAGGGATCTATCACTAGATGACTGACCTCCATGATTCCCACCAGAACCTTCTGGAATGGAGTCAGGAATTGGGTTAGAAGAAGAAGGTCTGAGGAATAGGTCAGACTGTGGCTCAGACTGGTCTTCACTTGGGTGAGTAGGAGAAGGTGTGGGTTAGGTTTCAGATGGTCTTTCTGTTAGGATTATGAAAAAGACTCGGTCACCCCGTGTATAATCTAGAATAGCATAACTCGTTGTCTAATTGTAAGCGTATGACTAATAGTATTGGGTCGGGCCTTTAGCCCACTTATAAGCCCATACTCAAGCCCATTGGGGCATAAACACTCATGTATATAAACCCCTTTCCAACCATGGGAAGGGGTTGGTTGTTCTTTTTATCACATTTTATACTATTGCATTTTCTCTCACTAGAAACCTCACTTTCTCTCTCTAGATAATTAGCCAACCCAATCATCCATGCTTGTGTTATGATATCCAATATCCTACACTTTCTGAAACTGCACCTTCATCCTCTGTTGGTTGAGCCAACATAGAAGGAAATAAAGGGGTCACATTCCCAGATTTTTTTTTACCCTTTTTAACCATAAAAGAGAAAACCTTAGTAGTCAAAGCATTAATAGGGAAGCGGTCTAAGGGGACAAGTACATTCTTAAGTTGGTTAGTCAAAAATACTGGAATAAACCTTGGGTACATGACAAACTTCTTCTTTGCATCCAAATGCCTCATCATACCATCAAAAATTAGTTTTGAAAAATTATAAACTTGATTAGTGGCCAAACATATGACAGCAGTTGCAATATTAGTAGGTATTTGATCCCAAGATGTGCTTTTTGAGCTTAAACAATAGATGATGGTATGAAGCAAAAAATTTCATTGAGGAGAGAAGAGTCCTTTATTAAAAGTAAGTGTATTCAAATCCCCCTCATACCCCATCAATTGAATGGTATCAAATATAGCCTGGTTTGATAACACATCAATCCCAACAGCATTATTAAATTAAAGATCACTTCTAATTGATGCTTCTGAGATTGAGACAGGCTTGCCAGCAACTGTGGCAGTAATATACCTAACATTGTTGATTGTTTTGGATTTAGCAGTCATCCAAAACTGTTCAACAAACGTAGTAGAGACAACAAGACTTACAGTGAGAGCATAGTGAATTGAGCTGCGTGTAAGGAAGTCTATGATCTCATGAAATTCAGCATTCCCATCAGTCTTTTCTAAGTAGGCGACCATGTTGTGCTTAGGACAGGATTCAAGAGCTGCCATAGTCGATGAATTGATGGTTGTCGGTGATGAAAAGATTAGGGTTGTTAAACGAGAGCGATTAAGAGATATTAGGTGAAGAAAGTGTGCAATTGAGATGGGTTTATATAGGTTGAGCAAACCCAAGATCAAAGAAACGGTGCAATTTACACTTTAGACCCCTAGCGGTATTTTCTCCAACGGCTATTCAGCGGTACAAACTTTGCCCAACGGTACCAACTTTAAGCCTGGCGGTACTAACTTTTTGGTTACCAAAATTAACCAAAACTAGCAGCACTAACTAACTTAGTACCATATGAAGAGCCCTCAAAAACAAACCAAACTGCATTACATAGCTTTGCACTCAATTCAAACACCATAATCATCTGTAGATATCTTCGAGCAGTACTAAGTAAGCCTAGCGGTATTAATTCTGGTACTAGCAGTACAAAGTTTCTGCAGCAATATGAACTAAGCTTAGTACCACATCTAACCTTGAATCCTTATGCCAAAGAGTATAGTGAACCCCAAATGAGCATCATAGCCATCTCCTATTCTTGGAATTCATCTACAAACTGTACAACAAATATCTTGCCTCCCCTTAATTGTGGTTACAAATTTAACATCCCAATGCTAACCACCAAAAAGTTAAATCTTGTGACATCAAATCCTTTGGTGAGAAGGTCTGCAACATTAGAGTCTGTGTGAATCTTGATAACTTCTATCAGTCTTTTCTCATAGCAATCTCTGATAAAATGAAATCGAATTTCGATATGCTTGGTCCTAGAATGAGCAACAGGATTCTTGATAACACTTATAGTGCTCTCATTATCAATATGGATTCTGGTGTTCATGAAATTAAAACCATAATCCATCATCTGATTCTGTATCCATAGTACTTGCCCACAACAGTTAGCAGCTGCAACATATTCTGCCTCAGTAGTAGAATTTGCCACAATAGTCTGCTTCTTGCATTGCCAAGATATCAATCTTCTACCAAGAAATTGACAGCCACCTGTTGTTGATTTTCTGTCAAGGCTGGCTCCTCCATAGTCACTGTCTGAGAAAGCTTCTAGTTCAAAAGGTGAATCCCTAGGATACCATAAACCTAATTTGGGTTGATGTTTGAGGTACCTAAAAATCCTTTTTACTGCATTTAAGTGTGAAGCTTTTGGAGTGACTTGAAATCTAGCACAGGCACAAACAGCAAACATGATGTCTGGCCTTGATGCAGTCAAATACATCAGGGAACCAATCATAGATCTGTAGACATGTACATCTACATCTTCACCATCTTCATCCTTGACCAGTGGCTTATTAGACTCAATAGGAGTAGTAGCTGTTCTGATGGACCAAAAATCAAACTTCTTAAGGATGTCAGCTACATACTTGTCCTGACTAATAAAGATTCCATCAGGTTGTTGCTTCACTTGAAGTCCCAAAAAGAAAGTGAGTTCACCCATGGAGCTCATTTGGAATCTTTTGTGCATACAGTCTTCAAACTCTGTACACATAGACTTCTTTGTAGAACCAAAAATAATGTCATCCACATACACTTGGACTAACATAATGTCACTCTTTTTCTTCTTGATAAATAATGTTTTGTCTATGGTACCTCTCCTGAAACCATTTTCTATCAGAAAAGAAGAAAGTGTCTTATACCATGCTCTAGGGGCTTGATGAAGACCATAAAGAGCTTTGATTACATTATAGACTTTGTTTGGATGAGCAGGATCGACAAAGCCTAGAGGTTGATGGACATACACCTCCTCTTCAATAGTTCCATAGAGAAATATACTTTTAAAATCCATTTAGTAGATAGTAAATCCCATGTATAATGCAAAGGCTAAAAATAACCTGATTGCCTCTATCATGGCAACAGGTGCAAAAACCTCATCATAATCTATTCCTTCCTCTTGTGACAACCGTGATTTGATCAGGTCAGTTATACCTTTAAAATTGGTTAAGAGTTCGATTTATGTGTTTAAGTGTTGTGCTATGTGATTTTATGTGGGATAAGTGAGTTAATTATGTGCTTGATATCATTTTGAGGTGATTGGGCATCTCGCAAGTCCTTCATTGCATGCTTCAACCTAGCTTACATCTTGTAAGGCTTGTGATATATTCTTGGGTTCTTCTTGGGGGAGAAAGCATGCTAACAAATAGTTTTGATGATCTTTGTAATTAGTTATATTCTATTTGAAGATGTAACTCACCAATGCTTGTTGTGCTGAAGAAGCCTTTTGAATCTTTCCTCTTGTTTGAATTGTTGACTTAGGATCTCCTAGAATATGATCTTTTAGTTGATTCTTATGATTCTGATGTGTGGGACATAGACTGACATTATGTTGTCATCCTATATTGTTGAAATCAGCCACTGCACCCACATTCTCATCATCATAAGCTCCATTAAATATGCCATCACTTGAAAATGCAACAGAATCATCTTCTAAATCAGGCATATTTAGATCAATGGGTAAATCAGCATTAGGGAGAGTAGATGCATCAATAGGTATTTTTCCTCCAAGATAGACAAATGATGATTCACCAACATTTACACCTGTGTGAGTACTAGCAGCACTAACATATGGCGTGGTAGCAGTACTAACAGATGACCTACCAGTACTAAGTTTGTTAATACTGGTAGTTTGAGCTGCCCTCTTTTGAGATGCAATATTCCTCTTTTCTTCTTCAAAAGCTTGTCTTGTTACATGATAAGATCGTTTAGCTCAAGATTGATTAGATCTTATATATCTAGGATGAACAATAACAATGATTGAATATGCATAGCGGAATTATATGGAACACAATCAAAGTTATCACAAGGTTTTCTTTATTGAACGTTTCCCTATTACCCCAACTATAATTTGGGGCTACACCAACTAACTATGGTGTACTATTTGACTCTCATCAGTCGACTATGCTATATAACTATCTAGATAACTAACTACGGTGTACACACACACCTTTACTATTTGACTCTCATCAGTCAATGTTTCTATGGATGGATGCATAAACCAGACACCCTAATACCCTTTATATAGAGGGTTTACAAGAAAACCTAATCTTGTTTCATTCTTATATTTATTTTGTCTCATCAAATAAATAATCCCAACAATCTTCCCCTATTTTATGATGACAAAACAAACAAAGTCACGTACGAACTTTCCCTTAATTAGAGAAGTTGAGATGTAATCATCTCCTTGAATGAAACAAAATCTTCAACGCTTCCCCTTGATTTAATATCTCCTTGAACATGTCACCACACATAAATAAGCTGCAAATCAATAAACCTGTAATCTTCTTCCTTTTTTTGTAATCATCTAATAGGGGTCTTCTGTAGATATGCAACTTGTAAACACTTCCCCTCAAGTGGTGCATGTAGATGGTTAAACATTTAATCAATAAGCTTCCCATGAAACCAATATGTTTACCATCTCTTGAATCTCGAACTTAATAGGCTCTATGTAGTGATTACTGATGAAGAAAACTGAGTATAACGAATTTGATGAAGAAGTAGAATCTCCCAAACTTGTGTCTTATGTCTTGCACTATCCACGTGACGTCGAACTTATAAATAAATCTGTGAAATATAAGTAGACCGCAATCTCTTGACAAAATCCTCATCTTCTGTGAGACACATACTAAGTGATAGCAAATGTGAGCATTGAGTACCATAAGAAAAATCACACACCTTTGCTAGACTTGTCAAGTCTTCGTCAACACCATTTAAGCACGAACAAGTTATCTTCAAACGTTGTAAGCCATTTGAGATATGATAAGAACACGCATCCGAAAAACTCAACTACAACATCAAATAAGCAATATTCAATTGTCTTCGTAATCACATCTTCAAATAATCTCCAAAAATACGAGCCATAAATCAATAATAATAAAATGTTGTTAGAAACAGTTCTATCCAAGATCCAAACGCGTCTGTTGTCCAATATCGGACAATGCTAGCAGTAGAAACAATAAGCACAAGAAGTATTAATCAATCTGTGAAGAGCAGTATTAACATCAAAGGAGAAATTATAACACCTCGTGTTTTAGGTCATTGTACGACATTATGTAATCCACTAATTAATTTTAGGGTTTTACGCGTTTGCTTTAAATCGTAACCGTTAAGTGAAATCGCGTAAACTAAAAATGATCATTCAATGTAAACGGGCATTAAACGATTAAATGTTTACATCAAGAAAGTGTTATATGATTATTTAGAGTATAATTATTAACATTGCACATTTTAATTTTATTGGTTACGTTTCACGATAAAGTACGTTTAGGCCTTCCCAGAAATACGTTAACTTATCTACGCTTCATCAAATACCCAAAATTTGTACCCAATACTTAAAGTTTATTTAAAACTTCAAGTATTTATCACTTTATCCTGTAACAAGATCTCTGGATTGCCCTGCACAAAAAGTAAGAGAATTAGTATCTCTTAGGGATCCAAGCCATTACAGACTTGGAAATCCCTTTTGGGTCAACATACTCAACCTTCTTGAGCATGAATGATCCACTGTCTTTAGACACATGATCCAAGTAATTTCCCTTAGGCCTCCAAACCCATCTTGACTTTTTAAGGTCAGTATTCAGCTTACCCTTACCAGTATTAACTACTGCTCTTTCCCAGCAGTATTATATTTTAAACCCCCAAAAGTTTAACATCTTGTTTTAAGTTTTTGGGTCTAAAAGCTGGTTTTGTGTAGTAAGACCTCTTGATAGGTGAACATGAGCCTCTTGGTCTTACATTGTCCATTCTTGGGTAAATAGGTCTGGTAGCATAAACAGGCCTAGCAGTACTAACATTTGGCTTAGCAGTACAAACAGGCCTAGCAGTACTAACTCTTGGCCTAGCAGTACAAACAGGCCTAGCAGTACTAACACTTGGCTTAGCAGTACAAACACTTGGCCTAGGCAAACCTGTTCTTGTTAGCACTCCTGATGGGACAAAAGTCTTACTTAAATGTGGGTATTTTGAAAAGTTTTGATGATTAACCCTTTTGGTATTATCCCATACTGGTTTGGCTCTCCCTTTGACAGTATTAACCATATTATTTAGCTAGCACTTGACCCTTGTTGTCATGAAAATTACAGCCTTTGATCAAATGGTCATTACTTTTACAAACAAAACAAGCTTTTACTTTCCTAAAACCAATTCCTTGTTTCTTAGAATGTTGACCACTTTGAGTCTCAGGTCTAACTGTTTGCACTTCACTTACTTCTTCCTCATCATCTGAGTTCCAATCCTCAATGATAACTCTATCTTTGTCAATCTTAGGATTAAACACAACTAACTCACTGGCTGACTTAGGCTTTTCAGCATTTGATTGACCTGCAGTCTCACTTGTTTTAGTATTTAGCTCAGTTGTTTGTGACTTAATGATTTTATTCCTAATGGCATATTCATCTAACCCTGCAAATGATATGTCAGCTCTTGGGGTTAAGAAGTTCCCTGTTATGGGAGGGGGAACAGCTTTATACCTATTCTTTGAAAATCTATCATTTTCTGATATGTTTTCTTCATCACTTGATCTAATATCAAAGATACTCAAACTATTCTCACTGTCAGTTTCATGATTGCTACTTAATTCATTCAACTGTGTACTATATCCTAAACCAGTTTTATCTCTAGCACTCATTTGACTATTAAGTATTTCATCTAGATTCTTGAATGATTCTTCCCATTTAGCAATCTTATCTTTTAACTCATCTCTTTCCTTAACAACCTTCTCTAATTCAGATTTCAGTTGTTAATTTTTATTTCCTCTACAGTTAACCTCATAGTTTTGAAATTCATATCTCACCCAAAGCCAATTCAAAAATTCTTTTCATGTCCAAGAATCCCTAGATTCTAGTGACTCTAAGGCTATCTATAACCCCTAATATCTAGTTTTTCTTTTATATGTTTTCTCTTTCAGTATCATAGTTTCTTTGAAGAGTTTTAATATTCCAGACATTGTTTAGAACATTTTTGTACCTCACAGTCAGAAGAACAATGATGAGCTTTGAAGAGGATATTCCATCAAAGGATAGTTTAACTGGTTCTATTTCAAAATCATTGCTCCAGTCATAACCTCCTAGACCATCTTGAGCCACCAGTTCCTGTGATGAAGATTCATTTGTTGATGCATTGCTCCTGCCATTGTCACCATAAGATCTTCTCCCTTGATTCCTTCTAGATCTGCATTCTCTAGCAAAATGCCCTTTTCTGTGACAATTATAGCACTTAATCTTTAACTTATCAAGAGAAACAAGTCATTTTTCTTTGAAGTCCATATTCCTTACTGTCCTCTGAATGAACTTCTTTACTTTGACAGTCAACATAGCCACCTGCCATCGAAGATCCAATTCCTACAAGTCATCTCCATTCATCTGCTAAAAATCCTCATTCTCAAGTTGTGGACTGGTTATTGGTTGTGCAAGGAAGGAGTAAGCTACATCATGAGCACATGGAGTAGATGGAACTTGATTAATTCCACCAGCGTACGAACCCCCAAAAACTCCACTGGCCGGTACTAACATCATTAGTAAACGCTAGTGTCTCAGAGGAGAGAAAAGCCAAGTTCTAAGAAGCAGAGTTGGAACCTGAAGACCTTTTCAATTCATCTTCATAAACCCTAAGATTGTTGTAAAGGTCATCAATATCAATCTCATCAATGTCTGGCTTATTTCTCATGATGAGGGCAATCTGATTCCATGAAGAAGGAAGACTTCTAAGGAACTTCTGGTTGATATCTTCCTTTGATATTGGAGCACCATGAACCTCCAATTGACTTATCAGTTTTTGGAATCTATCATAAAGCTTTGTACAAGCTTTAGTTGATGCAGTAAATTTCAAACTGATGTTTTAGAACATTTTTCTGCATCTTCTTGGATTCTACATTACCACCAAACCTCGATTTGATTGCCTCCCAGAGTGATTTAGCATCAGCAACATTGTGAAACTTGAGGAGGTATTCATCAGGTATTGCTAAAAGCAAGATGCTTTTAACTCTTTCCTGATTCCTTCTAGCAGCCAGTTGTTTGGCAGTCTTAGGAGCAGGAGGAGCATTAAGATCAGATTGAATCTCATGTTGGTAGCAGTACTTCTTCTAGATCTCCCATTGACAATAACATCCATATTAGGTGCTAGGATCTGTAAGACAGATATATTTTCCATTCTCCATGCTCCAAATATCGTACTCTCCCTTCCTGATGATAGGGATCTTCATTGTAGTGATTGTGGGTGGAGGAATGTCTTGTTCTGCCATCTTACAATTGAGTTCTTCTTATTCAGAGTTTCCACACAAGCTTGATACCACTTGTTGGATTGATTTACTGAATAGATCTTAACCTTCAGCTTGCAAAGAGTTTGCTCCTTTAGATAATTCTAAAGCAACAATAATGAAACACTGAGTAGACACTATTGATTATGCGGAATCTAATCAATAATGCTAAGAAGAACAATATAAATTCACAAAAGAACTTTTATATTAGAATCTGCCTAGGTTACAGATTACAAACTATGATTACTATTCGATCTCTTAGATCTATGTAGAACTATTATCTACTAACTATGCCTAGGATCCTTTTATAAGACAAAGAAACCCTAATGGGCTTTACAAAACGCGTATAAAGATAATGCATATCCTTTCCTAAGATATCTCATGCATATCTTTAACTCTAACTAACTTCTGCGTAAGCAGACTTAACTATTACATAAGCAGTATTAACTATTTAACACTACCAGTACTAACTATGATAATCCTTCTACCTAGTATTAAATTTCAAACTATTTAACTAGAGAACTAACTATAATACATCTAACAGAATTAAGGTCCTGTTATAACAAAATTCCTAAACATTTCAATAATGGTGTTGTAAAACCAATCACAAATAGGTTTAAGGTTTTTTCAACAATTCAACTGATTTCATCACACACCCACTTTTTATTTAACACACTCTTCAACGCTCAAAAGACACAAAAACTGGAAGCCCTAAAAGAAAGGACATCAGATACCTTGGTCTAGTGATCCTAGTAACTAATTTGCAGATAGAGGCTGTATCATAATGAGTTGGGTGACATTATATTGTTGAGGGCTGCCACTACTGTTTCTAGCTTAGAAGCAGAGCAGGACAGTGGTAACATAACTAAGACCCGATCCAAGGCAATACCTAATGAATCTAGTTCCCAAGGAACTAATTCAGGTGGTGGTCCTAGGTGCCAAGAAACCATAGGGGATACTATTGCCAAACTAGTTTGAGAATGTAATCTAAACATTCCAATGAATCCACTGCTCGCAAGAGTAACACACTTTAAAGTGATGAGGATAGACTTAAACTTGATGAATTGATGTCACTATGTACCACTTTACAACAGGCTCTTGATTTTGAAAGACAAAGACCACTCAACATAATGAGATTTGCTAGTTTTAAAAGGAGGGTAAAGAAGCTTGAAAGAAAGTTAGGTCAAGTACTTATAAACCTGAAAGAATTATACAAACTTGGTTTACAGCTAGGGTTAGAATCCACTGTTGAAGAAGAAAGTTTGGGTGGGTATAACATCCAAACAAGGGAGATTATGATATTGATGCAGTGAAGAAATTACCCTGGTTAGTTGTTTCAAAATGTAGATGAGAAATGTGTTGAGTGAAAGTTTTAGATGTGGGAAGGGTTTGTTGCGGACAAGAAGTTGCTGCTAATGAAAAAGATGATGAAGGTGAAATTACTTTGGCTCAAGCACTTTTAGAAATGAATAGTACAAAACCCAAAGGTGAAAAGGGTTATTATACAAGAGTCGGATGAATCTACAACAACAAAATCTACATCAACAATATCTTTACAATAATCACAGGACAAAGGTAAAGGAATATTGATAGAACCTATGAAGTCTATAAAGAAGATAGATCTAATCAGGCTTGATGAAGAAGTTTTGCTTAACATAACAAGCTGAATTTATGATGAAAAAAGACTTGCAAGAGAGAAAGCTGAAAAAGTAGAAGAAGCCATATTCCTTGATTGAAACATGGGATGATATACATGAAAAGATTGATGTTGATCATCAATTGGCTAAAATATTAAAAGCACAAGAACAAGAAGAGTTGTCTATTGAAGAAAATGCTACATTATTTCAACAACTCTTAGAGAAAAGAAGAAAGCATTTTGTAGCTAAAAGAGCAGAAGAGAAAAGAAACAAACCACCAACAAAAGCTCAATAGAGAAAGATAATGTGTATTTACCTAAAGAACATGGAAGGATACAAGCTCAAAGATTTGAAGTTGAAAGAGTTTGATTCTATCCAAGAGATGTTTGATAGAGCATTCAAAAAGGGTAAATACATGTGAAGACTTTAGAACAAAGTTGGTGGAAGGTAAAGAAAATAGGGGAGGAACAGAGCTGATACAAGAGACTACAAAGAAGCAAAAAGTAGAAGATGACAAAGAAACAACAGAGCTTAAACAGTGTTTGGAAATCATTCTAGATGAAGAAGAGGTAACAATTGATGCTATACCTTTGGCTGTTAAGTCTCTAAGTATTGTTGACTGGAAGATTTATAAAGAAGGAAGAAAAAGCTATTATCAAATAATGAGAGCTGATGGAAAGTCTCAAATGTACATGTTCTTTAGTAAAATGCTTAAAAGTTTTGACAGGGGAGATTTAGAAGATTTGTACAAGTTGGTAAAAGCTAAATATAAGTCAACAAAGCCAGTGGAAGACTTGGATTTGTTATTATGCGGTAATTTAAAAACAATGTTTGAACCACATGTAAAGAGTAGTATTGAGGAATCAACAAGGATACAAAGTGTTGGAATGGAAGCTGTATGACTCCTATGGAGTATATTCCTCGATGATGCAACATGTGCATATTTGTATGTTGGTAGAGAAGAATTATCCCCTTGCACCACTTACACTTCAATGATGTGAAAAGAACTTAAAATAATTGATTATGAAAGTGAAATGGCTTTATCAGCTTCTTAAATTCCATCATATAAAGATTAAAAGTAAAGAAGTTGTTGGAAGCATCCTCCTGGTGTTGATGAAGCTTTAAATGAAGAAACTTGATGATTTAAAGAAAATATCAAGTGTAGGTGAGACTTGTTAGAGAAGTTAAAGTCTTCTTATGTTGTTTGTAATAACTGCTTCTCAATGTTTTTTGTTAATGGCTGCTCACGGAGTTAGTACTGCTAATGAAGATTTAGTGCTGCTCATGAACTTTAAAGAAAATATACTAAGTAGTTACTACTGCTGGTACAAAAGTTAATGCTGCTAGTGAAAGTTACTACTGCTAGTACAAAGACTGCTTGAAGTTAATGCTGCTGAAGAGTTACTACTGCTCAAGAAAATATTCTAAGTAGTTAGTACTACTTGTATTAAGTTAGTACTGCTAGTGTAAGTTAGTACTGTTTTTTAGTACTACTTACTTGATATGTATTATTTATTTATAGAAAAGATTTTATATACTTAGGAAAGTATTGTAAGCCGACTAGGACTCCTTGGTGTATAAAAGGAGGTCCTAGGGCATAGAGTTTGATGTATCAAAATCATCTTTTATCAATCTTAGTCGTATAATTCATAGCTTCAAGGTCTTTGTAACCCTAATACTTTGAGAGTATTCGTATTATTATCATTAATAATATTGGAGCTGTTTGTTGATTTATATATTCATAGAATTACTGTTTCTTTAATAATTCTTCTTAATATTAAAGATTAGATTCTGCATAATCTTTAATACATTCAAACAAACTGGGGGATCACCTGCGGGTATCCATGGCCTGTTTAGTGGATGGTACTGTGGCCTAGCGAGCAGGAAGGTTACTTTGGGAGTATCCATGGCCTGGGCTAAGGGGGTAACCACAGGGACCTTGGTACGCTATGAGACGTCTTGTGGTCGTTGCTGGGAATTTGTGTGATTGATTAGATTTGCATGTTAGCCTGTATGATAGTTCATTTATTATCCTGCAATGTTTTTTTAATTATCACAGTAATTTACGGTTGGATTTGATTATCGTGTCTTAAACCTATGACTCTCACCAACTTTATGTTGATGTTTTAAGCATCATTTTCAGGTAATCATCTTGAGGATGTTGAAGTTAGGAAGAGTGGCTAGTAAGACCATAGGATTGCCTATGGAGTCATTCTCCTAGAGATTTTATTTATGTCATTTGAATTGTTTAATACTTGGATGCTTGTTGATTTAGTGTAGACTTTTGGATTATGTTCCCTTGTGGTATAACTTTGTTATCGTAATGCAAGACTCCTTTATCTTGTGTTAGATATTGTCATAACACATTGTGTCTCATTTATTTATCTATTCCATTTAGTTCCCTTTATTGTTTATAGACGCCATTGTGTTGTGATGATATCCTTTCTCGTTACGCCTCGCGTTTCCGCCTTGGCGGGGTGTGACAGATTGGTATCAGAGCCTTTGGTTATAGAGAAGTAGGTGGTTGAGCCTAGACTATAACCTAGGGGTCCTTCATGTAGATGCATTTAGGGCTTAAGTGTTTAATGCTATAACTGCTATGCTTCCCCTCTATTTTTGCATAGCTTATATATCTCGTATTTTGCTAAGTTGTCATTTTAGTTATTTTGTCTTCCATTATCTGATATGATATGTATTACTTTCTTAGTATTTTAGCTATGTTTTTCCCCTACCCGTAAGAAGTCTCGTTGGGGAACCGTTTTCCCAACTGGACTTAAGCGTTATAAGGAGCCTCTTGTGGAACCGAAGGAGATAGGATAGTTGATCGTTTGTCGGATGCGTGTAATAGGGCTGGACCCGCGGAGTCGGGTGATTCTTGCGGAGGCAAAGTCAAACCCAAGCGAGGCCCAGCATAAGTTTATCCCGTCCTTTACCTCGTCATGTTGTTATTGATTATTTCTTTCGGATATTTCGTATTTTGGGAATTGTTGCGAGACCTTCGTTCCTTTATGTCGTTTCGACTTTATTTTGATACAGGTAAGTAGTTGTTTGATGGAGCATCCTTTATGTGTTAAGTTAGAGTGGTTTAAGAGGTGCAATGTGGTATATGTGCTTATATGTGAATTATGATTGATATGGGTAATCTTGGAAGTGAGTACACGTGTGAAAGGAGACACTTATAATTATGGTGGCCAACATAATTATAAAGGCATCACACACGTAGACTTGTGACCATGATTGCATTTATTTGTGTTTGGTTGTAAGGTGGTAGTGTAATATGTTTTTTTATTGATATGTGTGATCATGATAAGGATGGTGGTATGGGTAGAGAATTATTCTCTTACCCTAATTGGAGGATATGTTAAGTTGAGTTGTAGAGATAGTAAGTTTCCCTTCTATCTAGTATTTGTGGATACCTAGTATTGCTATTATAGAGGTTGCTCGTTTTCTCGGTTTTCTTGTTCGGATTTCTTAAGTCTAAGCTTAGCATCCTTTCATCGTACTTTGTTAGTAAGGATACCTGATTTTTCCTATTCGACGTCTCGATGTATATTGGTTGTTCGAAATCTGCTCTTTCGATTATAGGCGCGTTTCGTTAGTTCTTTCGTTGCATTGATTACTCGTATGAGTATCAAACGTTTCTTTTAAGCACTAATTGTTCCTAACATATTAGTGTGAATCATTACTCCCTTGGTTGTATATCCCTTGGTTTTCGTAACCCGATGGTGATGTGTTAGTATCGATGCTTTTATGTTTGTTTTGTTGATCGTTATTTTGGATAAGACCTTACGTTTTCTTTTGGGTACGTGACGTCTTGCATGAGTTTTTTTTGTACGAGTTCGTTTGATTTTATTTTGAGTATATGGTTCCTGGTATTTTCTTTCGTTTTCAAACAATAGAATTGTGTTAGAGTCTGTACGGTGTTTTACGATCCCTTTTGGTATTATGGTGTCATTTGTTTGAGTAACATATTTTATAATTGATGTCTAATTATAAAAAACCCTTTGGAAGTATTGTGTTGGTGGAGAAAACTGTGTATAAAACGATCTTTGTAAAATAGATTTTTTTATTATAAAAAGTAGATTTAAAGTGATTCATAGTGGTAAGGTACGATATACCATTAGATAACCATCTCTAGATTTTTATGACAACCAGAATGAATAAAACATAATGGGAAGTTAATTTGGAATTCCATCAAAAATGGACCTAATCCACATCCAACAACTACAGACACTTCGGGAGAAGTGAACAACAAAACTCAGGTAATCAGAAAAAAGAGTGAATGATGATTTCACAGAGGCTGGAAACATAAAAGAGCTTGTTGTTATTCAAGCTATATAACATCCTCAGTCAAGGGTCCCAAGACACATATTAACAAGCTGAATTCAAACTGAAGACACAGCACAAGAAATATGGGGAGAATGTAGAGCTACTTATGCAAGGATAGGGTATCACTGAACAAATAAAGAAGGAGATCTTGTTTGATCAATATGAAAAGGTTCCGAGCTAATGGAAATGAATCGATTCACGACTACTTTGTTCGATTCCACAAGCTGATCAATGACATGAAGATCACTAAAATACAAATCCTAGCTCATCAGAGGAATACCAAGTTTCTCAACAACCTACCTTCGTATTGGAGCAAGTATGTTACTCGTGTGAAGAGCAGTCAGGACATATCAAATTTGAGCTATGTCAATCTATACATTCACTTGAAGAGCTTATTGAACCAACATGCCATGAAGACTGCTTAGCAAGATGATCCAATCTTCAGGGAACACTGATCCACTTGCTTATATGGCTCAGGCAACAAAGACAAGTTCACATACCTCCTTACAACAGTACTCACCTTCTGTCCCTCCATAATCTCCTCAGTCAACCAATGATGCTATGCTAGCAACGATGAACCAGATTGTGAACTTACTTAGTGGGTTTCAAAAACAGTTTCCTCCTACCAACAACCAGCTCAGAACCTTTACTAATCCAATGGACCAAGCTAATATTCATAGCCGATCAGATTACAACCGAGGAGTGTTCAACGATGTGCTCCAGGAACAAAGGTTAAATAGATTGCCACTGGATTCAAGGAAACGTTGGTGACATGTAAAATGCACGTGGTCAAGGACATATAAGCACAGGGAATGCAAGATGAAGAAACGGAAAAAGACTCCAGTGGTCAAAGCAAGGCATTGGCTTATGGAACGCATAAAAGAAATGCGTATTCCTGGATGCAGAGGCTGAAGCTTTTTTGGCAGATGTGGAGTGTACAACACCTTATGTTGAACCATTGGCCATCACTACCACTCAAATTTAGTAAGCCATAAGGATGCTTAGATTCTGATGTAGCGAAGCAACCTCATACGGCTGTAGCATTCATGGCACAATCTGACTTTACTCTACTGAGAAGGCACCGCTAACGACACTGATTTTCACTAAGAGGTACACACTCATAGTAAATCACCTTTGAAATATTGACATCATCAAGGTAACACAAGTGATTGCACCAGGAAGAACAATAGACTCCGATGTTGATTCGGATATCGGATGATTTGATAACATCATTCCATATCATCAATAATCAATCAAAACACCGAGTCGTAAATGTTCCATCTGAGGGATCTCCTATGCTATCTGATTAAAATTTCTATGATTTCCATTCTTGATGATATGAGTTAAAACTAGAGGGCTTTATCATGGAACTCCTAATAGAAAACAAAGCCTCTTGGCTAAATGGTTTCTTAAAAGCTGGGCTTGAGAGATACAAAACCAAGTTCGCAAAATCTAGAACAAAGTAGTTATACAAGGATTTATGAACAACTTGTTACTAAACAGTAACAACATAATGCTGACATGTGAAGTGCATTTTGTGTCTTTAAAACAACAAATCTTTCATAACGCGTTGAGTTCTAACAAAGTCTTTAAAAAATGTAATGAAATAGTTAAAAATTGATAAATTTAAGGCTCATGAGGGATAGTTATTATGAGGATTAGTTTGGTTAAGACATGTAACAAGGTTGATAAACAGAATTTTGCAATCATATGGTAAACCTCGTTTAATCTGTTCCCTATGCTATCTGAAAAGACCAACTTTTGCTTCAAGGGTCTTACACAAAATGTTTAGGTCATTAGTAACCCAAGTATCTTATAACAGCTCAGCTAGTCGGCTTGCCTGTTCGTGGTGACATAGTTATAAATCCTTTGCATACCCCCCATAGGGTCCATGATAATGAAGACACTTTAGTTCACGCTAAAGTCAGTAGAACTAAGATGTTAGAAAAGATGAAAGACCCAGAGTGTCCAATAATATCTTCGCCCATAAACTATGCTAAGTTGAACAACTTGTATGATACATTTGTACCTCAAAAGGAGTTGACTAGAGAACATGCTTATTGGTTACCAGCTAATGAAGTTGCTAGTAACCAGTCAAAACCTGCTCAACAGTTTGTTCATACTCATCCAGCTAAGAGTCAAGTTAATTCTCATTTAAAAACATTAAAATCATGTTTTCTAGAGTTTGATGAGGTTATCAAATTCAGAACAAAACCCACATGTTTAACAGATGGGGAGTGGCGTTTTGAACATACCAAAAGATGTTTTGTAGAGCAAATAATTCCTTTTTATGAAAAACTCAAAACTCATGTTAAAGGTATAGAAGATAATCTTTTCAAAGAAGTGTCAGAATACATGAAAATTTTGATGAACTGGACAAAGAGTATGATCAATGTGTGATTGATAAAATGTGTTTGGAAATAGAAAATAAAAATCTCTTGATCCAAAATGAGTGTTTACTTGCTGAATCTATTTCCAAAGATATTTGTTTTGTTGTGCTCACTATGATATTGGTTGTGCATATCAAGTGTTGAGCTTGTTCAATTGCGACTAATGCAAACAAACACAGAAATCTAGAACTTGAAATGAGTTTTTCAAAAAGTGAACCAAATACTTGTTGCAAAGAACGCTGATGTCCCAATTGAAACGGAATATCTGAATCTTAGAAATTAAAATTTCAAAAATACAAGAAATGTTTGAAAATCCAAGGTTTGTAACAATTTAAATCCCCTAAACTTAACATATTTTTTGAAAATCAACATGTTGAATGAACGCTTCAAGGGAAAGATACACATTTGGGGGAAGTTAAGGCTCAGGATCATTAACATGAAAGATGTTTAGTACTGGCCCGCTCTGAGACTCTTGAAAATTGAACAACACTAAGTTTAAAGGAAAGAACTCACTGTGTGAGATTAAGATTGATTGTCTTGAGATGAAAATGTAGTCAATTAAAGAAGTTTTCCAAGAATTGTATAAAGTCCTAAGGAGAAATTAAATAGTAGTGTGAGTAGTGAAGCAACTATCCTTGTGAAACCCAAAGCAGTTGCTTCTGGCCTATATGCTATGCACCATTACGTTCGATTCCACCTCAGAAAAAAAAAAAGATAAAAATGAATTAATAGGAAACCCAAGTATCTTTACTAGGGGAAGAAATCAGTAACTGTAGTAGTTTGTCTAAATGCTGATAAATTTGCTACTAGGAATTTATATCTGTCCCAGACGTGCAAATCCAAGTCTAAGTGCGATAAGATGATCCATAAGAATTTGCCAGCTAGAAGTAAGAAAGTTTAAAGGGTTGCAAAGAAAGCCCCCCTAGGTAATTGAATAACAATCGTGTTGATTCTGTCTGAACGATAAACGTACTGGTTTTATTTCAAAGTCTGTTTTTGTTTGCAAAATATGTAATGAATGTTTGGTTTTTTAAATCTATGAATGCAAAAAAACTCAAGGTCATAAATAATACAAATGTAAAGCAAGTTTGGAAAGCGACTGGCAAAGTATTTGCTAGTGTTGGTTCTCGGTGGAAGCCCATTAGAAGAAAATTCACTTTAGGTGATACCTGCCCTTTAACAAGGATCAATAAACCTGAAGTAGTGTCTATAGCAAATTCTGGAAGCGTTAGAACTAGTGACCCACTAATAATCGTCACTCTGTTCAACGCCTGGGTTCTCTGGAGAAAACTCTCAATAGTTACAAAACGTAAAAGATCAGACAAAACACAAAGGACACTTCCATTGGCAGTCCCTCTAATATAGAAACAATGGCAGCTTAATATCCTATGATTGTTTATCCTTTGCCTGTCTAATTTGGTAAAGAATGGCTTGCAATTAAATGTCAGATTGCAACCCGGTAAAACTAAAAAGAAGGTGTACGCATCAGTGCATCTATCTTATCAAAAGAAGAGAAATTTTCTTTTTGTTCATATTCTAACCCCTGGGACCCCAACGAATATTTGGGTATCCGATGTATTTCCAAATTTATACAGCAATCCTTGTTTTCAAGTGAGTATAAGGATCGTCCTTGGTATTTGGATTCAGGCTGCTCAAGGCATATGACCGGTGATCATTCAAAGCTCATCAACTACATGGAAAAATTTATTGGTACTGTTCAATTTAGAAATGATCAGTTTGGAGCTATTGTTGGTTATGGTGACTACAAGATCGGAGATACAATAATCACTCGGGTCTACTATGTTGAAGGACTCAATCATAACTTATTTTCAGTAGGACAATTTTGTGACGGAGATCTAGAAGTTGCATTCAGGAAAAACACTTGTTTCATTCGTAACAAAGACAAAAACCCCCCAAGGTTGATCTACCTTAAGGCTCCCGCACACAAATTCGTAATTCTATCTTAATGTAAGATCTGTTGGAAGCATCTACCAGTTTGTTTACTCTCAAAAGCATCATCAAGAAGTCTTGGTTATGGCATCGTTGTTTGAATCATTCGGAATTTCGGGACATAAAGAATAGCTCGAAAAGACCTTGTGCAGAGGCCTTACCTTAGTTGAAGTACGGTAAAGGAAACACTTTATGTCACTTCATGTCAACTTGGCAAGAGTAAGAAGTCATCTCATCCACTTAAAACAGTCAATACCAATACTGAAATTCTCAACACCCTTCACATGGATTTATGCGGACCAATGAGAGTTGAAAGCATAAACGGGAAGAAGTACATTCTGGTAGTTGTTGATGACTACACCAGATTCGGTTGGGTCAGATTCTTAAGAACAAAGGATGAAACTCACATGAAGTTGATAAGAATTTTATCATTTTAACGCAAGCGTGCACTTAATGCAATCTGTTCGTTATATGAAACAGACAAAATGCAACTGGACGTTTGTCAACAAAACACTCACTGAATTCTGCGAGAGTGTTGGAATTACTCATAATACAAGTGTACCTCGGACTCCACAACAGAACGGCGTTGTCGAAAGACGGAACCGAACTCTTATGGAAGCTGCTCGTACAATGCTTATCTTTGCAAAAGCTCTAATGTTCCTTTGGGCCGAAGTTGTAGCTACTGCGTGCTATACACTTAACCGATCTCTCATTCATACACTACACGGGAAAACCTACTATGAACTGCTTAAAGGCAAGAAACCTGAAGTAAATTACTTTAGAGTATTTGGATCATTGTGTTATCCTACAAATGACTATGATGATCTTGGAAAGCTGAAAGCTAAAGCAGACATAGGTATTTTTGTTGGTTATGCACCTACTAAGAAGACGTACTGAATCTACAACAAGAGAACTCGTAAAATCCAAGAGACTGTTCATGTCACGTTTGATGAACTCACGGAAGGATTGACTTCTGTACAATCCAGTACAGGACGCAGACTAAACTCAATGGCTCCTGAACACATCAATGCATGATCTGATGTTAACCAGTTACAGTCAGGACGAATGGGTTCTGGACTTGTACCAACTCTAACAACACCTAGTGTTCCTCCTACAGAAAAACAGTTATCCGAACTGTTCCAACTTTTGTATGATGAAGATGAAGAATTTCCACCGAAAGTTCAATCACAGTTGGTTTATGTTACTCCTCCTTGTGCACCCGAGATTGCACCTGATTCACCTTCTATGACAACAGTCACAGTAGATGCTCCCATAACAACTACCATCACTTCACCTTTACCATCATCTCCTCCAGACACCAGTGTTGACGAACTTGAGAATACCATCACTACACCTGGCAGTGATTCATTCGGAAATTCTGTTACTTATGAATTTGATTCAGAAGCATCATCTTCCGGCACTGTCAATGTAGACACTACTCACCTAAACCTTTAGAACATGTGCACAAGTGGAGTAAGGATCATCCGTTAGAGAATGTGATTGGAGAAATAAATCGATCGGTATCCACAAGACGACAACTTGAAACTGATGCCATGTGGTGTTTCTTTAATGAGTTTCTAGAGAATGTCGAACCAAAGAACTTCAAAGAAGCGGTACAGTATCCTTGCTGGATCGATGCCATGTAAGAAGAAATTCATGAGTTCGAACGTCTTGCTGTATGGGAACTTATACCTGCTCTATTGCATTCCCTAGTCATTAGACTCAAATAGGTCTACAAGATCAAGTTAGATGAATATGGAGATGTTTATTAAAGCCCATAAAGCTCGGTTAGATTAAGGCAAAGGCGCTCTATCGTCAGGAAGCAGGAATCGATTTTGAGGAATCCTTTGCACCGGTTGCTAGACTTGAAGCTATCAGACAATTCATTGCTAATGCAGCTAGCCAAGATATGACAATTTTCAGATGGATGTGAAAATAGCCTTTCTGAATAGCGAGCTAAATGAAGTTGTCTATGTTAGTCAACCTGAAGGATTTGTTGACCCAGATCTACCAACTCATGTGTACAAACTAAAGAAAGCTCTTATGGGTTGAAACAGGCTCCACGTGCTTGGTACGATAAGTTATCCAGGTTCCTCATGTCTACCGGATTCTCCAAAGGAGTTGTCGATCCTACGTCTTGTCACAAGGAAATCAGGCAAACATATCTTACTTGTTCAAATCTATGTAGATGATATTAAGATTTTGCCTCCACGATAATACTGAGTCTTGTGAAATTTTTGCAGCTAACGAAATGGTTCTATTTCTAGTGTGTCAATGACTGGAACAAAATGTCTTTCTCGTTTTAGGATTACCAAATTTCTTCAATAATCTAGAGGATCTTCATTAATCAAAGTTAAATATGCTACTTGAAATTTTAAAGAAATATGGATTGACTCTAGCGATCAGTTGATACTCCCATGGTGGAAGAAAATGAAGAATTAGTTGAAGTAGGACCAAGGGATTGAGTTGATCTACACGTTTTAGCTAGATATGGTGGCTCCTAATGTATCTATCTGCTAGTAGACCTGACATTGTTTTTGCTGTGTGCATGTGTGCCCGGTACCAGGCAAAGCCTACCGAAAAACACTTACATGCTATTAAGCGGATCTTTCGATATCTTAAAGGAACCATTCACATGGGTCTGTGGTATCCGAAGGACTCCGGTTTTGCACTAAGAGCATTTGCAGATGCAGATTATGCAGGTTGTCAAGACACCAGACGAAGTACGTCGGGATCCGCTCAATTTCTTGGAGATAAGCTTATCAGTTGGTCTTCAAAGAAACAAAAGAGTACAGCTATTTCAACAACAGAGGCCGAATATATAGCCTTGTCTGGATGTTGTGCCCAAATCCTTTGGATGCGTTCATAGCTTTCTGACTACGGCTTTAAATTTAACAAGATTCCTCTGTATTATGACAACCAAAGTGCTATCGCGCTATGTTGTAACAATGTGCAACACTCAAGATCCAAGCACATTGATATCCGACACCATTTCATCAAAGAGCAAGTGGAAAACAGGGTTGTAGAGGTGTACTTTGTAGAGATGAAATATCAGCTGGCAGACATATTCACCAAAGCATTACCAAGGGAACGCTTTGAATTGCTACTTCCACTGCTTGGTATGAAACAAATGTCTCCAGAAACTCTTAAGGAACTACAAGAGTCTGCCAATGCATAACAAAGGTATCTCAACTGTGTATACTTTGTATGTATCTACTAAAATTTTTTTATTAATTAGTTAGAAATTTAAGGGGTATGACTACGGCTCAAACAATGACTACAACTCTTTAAATAGAAAACGGGTCAATGTTTGAGGGGGAGATATCTGTGCGATTGAAAAAGAGCTTATATTAATTTTTAAGTACATTGATTGATCAAAACCATACAAAAGTTGCATACTTTTGATCGGGGGAGAAAATGTGACTTAAAAATTATTGATAACAGTTTTTAATTGATCCATGGGTTGTACATAAATATGGATCCTCATGAATTCTCACATGTCTATCTAGTCATTACTAGTGTGCTTGTGATGAATAGAGGCATGTTGATGTATAATTATTGGAGAAAATGGCTTGAACCTTGCATGTGCAAAACAACTTTTGAATATCGATGCACATGTGTAGGGGGAGCAAAAAGTCTAATATAATCTAAAATGTCAAGATACCAAAACTTTTGTGTTACACACAAGTATCTTGATAAACTAAAAAGAATCTTTTGCTTCATGATTGTGGCTTCATATATGTGATCGAATGGTGGAAACTGCTTAGGGATGTAACATCTTATATTCCGCAAGGTTATTATTTTTTCTAAAATCTGATAGTACTGATAAGTTGTTAATATGTTTAAACAATTTTCAGCAGGTTAAGCTGTGTTTCAGTTCCGATCACTTTTTCTAAATCAAAGCTATTTTTTTCACATCAATTGATTCTTATAAGGCGGACTTGACAAGGGTTAATGCTAATTTTTGACCTGAGTTGGTAGTCTTCTGCAAAATTTTTGTTGTGTTAAACGATTTCATCACACTTCGTCTGTTTTTGAATTTTTTTTTTGCCATAGACTTCTACGGTACTTAATTGTATTAAGAGGTCGACCCTATGTTTTCTAGTGAGCCTAACAAAGCATCTGGACATAGGTTATGCTGAACACGAATTATACGGTATAGTCAGCAGAAAGTAACTGTTCTGACTCACTCTTTACCATTCTAGTAGTAGCAATGCTATTAGTGTGTTAGTCTACGGACATCTGGTTTAGAGAACAGCAAGCATACGGGAATCTGATACTTAGGTATTGGAGGACTTAAAGGCTTTGAGTTGGAAAACCTGTCAAGGAGATTCTTATAATGAATTCTACTGATCACAGTACAGTACTTGTACTGTAATCATCGATCCTCACAGAATCGGAGGTTATTGCAACCGACCAGATTGAGTATCGTCTTTAATACTCTTTCCCTTCAAAATATCAAAACCTTAGATGTGTTCAAAAAATGTTTTCTAGAACACATTAAGTGGATTTTTCAAATAAATATTTTTTGTTGGTGACTAATTTTGGTACAAAGACAGATGACTCAAGGAATCGATGAAAACCACATGCTCATACTCAAATACGTAAAGTCTCAAGGAATATTCAAGAAAGCTTTATACATAAGCTTCAGCAAACTCTTGAATTCAATCTATCTTCTTAAACAATGTTAATGACTGAAGTATTGAAGAAGAAAAGGAAAATACAAGGCTTTCAAAGAAATCAACAAGTTTGAGTATGTCGGTTCACAGTTCAGGAAATGGCAAAATTAATCAAGCAAAGATCACATGAAGTTCAAGAAATCAAAAATTCAGAGTCAAGATATCTATTTTCAAGAAGATACAAAGATCTGAAGTATGAAGTCAAGTGAATTAGTTACAAACAAGCAACAGAAGAGTCAAGGGGATTACACAGAAACTAGAGCCGAAGACATCAACATGGAATGCTATAACTCAACTTTTCGAATAAAGAATGACCTCAATTTGGGGGAGATTGTTAGAAACAAATAAATCTCGGTCACTTAGAGTTATTTAGTATTTTCTAGCTCCTAGTTAATAATTAATATGGTAAATCAGGCCTATAACTAGAAAAGGCTAAAGCCCAATCTCCCTTCTCTTTGTTTAACCTAATTAGGCTATAAATACCCACCCTCTAGGGTTGGACCCGCGGAGTCGGGTGATTCTTGCGGAGGCAAAGTCAAACCCAAGCGAGGCCCAGCATAAGTTTATCCCGTCCTTTACCTCGTCATGTTGTTATTGATTATTTCTTTCGGATATTTTGTATTTTGGGAGTCGTTGCGAGACTTTCGTTCCTTTATGTCGTTTCGATTTTATTTTGATATAAGTAAGTAGTTATTTGATGGAGCATCCTTTATGTGTTAAGTTGGAGTGGTTTAAGATGTGCAATGTGGAATATGTGCTTATATGTGAATTATGATTGAAATGGGTAATCTTGGAAGTAAGTACACGTGTGAAAGGAGGCACTTATAATTATGGTGGCCAACATAATTATAAAGGCATCACACACGTAGACTTGTGACCATGATTGCATTTATTTGTGTTTGGTTGTAAGGTGGTAGTGTAATATGTTTTTTTTATATGTGTATTCATGATAAAGATGGTGGTATGGGTAGAGAATTTTTCTCTTACCCTAATTGGAGGATATGTTAAGTTGAGTTGTATAGATAGTAAGTTTCCCTTCTATCTAGTATTTGTGGATACCTGGTATTGCTATTATAGAGGTTGCTCATTTGCTTGGTGATGTATATTGGTTGTTCGGAATCTGCTCTTTCGGATATAGGCGCGCTTTGTTAGTTCTTTCGTTGCATTGATTACTCGTATGAGTATCAAACGTTTCTTTTAAGCACTAATTATTCCTAACATATTAATGTGGATCATTACTCCATTGGTTGTATATCCATTGGTTTTCGTAACCCGTTGGCGACGTGTTAGTATCGATTCTTTTAGGTTTGCTCTGTTGATCATTATTTTAGATAAGACCTTACGTTTTCTTTTGGGTACGTAACGTCTTGCATGAGTTTTCTTGTACGAGTTCGTTTGATTTTATTTTAAGTATATGGTTTTTGGTATTTTCTTTCGTTTTCAAATAATAGAATTGTGTTAGAGTCTGTATGGTGTTTTACGATCCATTTTGGTATTATGGTGTCCTTTGTTTGAGTAACCTATTTTATAATTAATGTCTAATTATAAAAACTCTTTGGAAGTATTGTGTTGGTGTTTGGAGAAAACTGTGTATAAAATGATCTTTGTAAATAGATTTTATTTTATTATATAAAAAAAACAGGTTTAAAGTAATTCATAGTGGTAAGGTACGATACACCATTAGATAACCATCTCTAGATTTTTATGACAACCAGAATGAATTTTGATTACATTTAAGACAATTTTTTTTATTTATTCTTTAAAATGATTTTTATACCTAAAGTGACTTCTTTATTTTAAATTGATTTTTATAAAAACATTATTTAATTTGGTCTTTCGAGTAAAGTCGATAATTGGTATAAGAATTTCCGTCTTTCGTATTGATTTTTTTTATGTGTTCTTTTGTCGTGGTACGCCTGTTGATTTTTTTCGTTCGCGTGTTCACTCGGTACATATACGTATCCTTTCTTTCAAAGGATTCTTATGTCATTTGATCCACGTCTATTTGCATATGTGGAATCTCCTATATGCATTCTAGCCTTTGACTCGATATTCGTTTGTTATCCTATTCGATTGTTCGTAACCCTTGGAGTTCGTTGATACCGTTGAGTCGTGGAAGCTTTGATGTGATTGTGGGAATGGACTGGTTGTCCAAGAGGAAGTTTGTGATAGTATGTCATGAGAAGGTGGTTAGAATACCGTTGGAAGGTGATGAGATACTTCGAGTTCATGGGGAACGTACTTTAGGAGCCGCCAAAGCCCTAATGAACGCTAAGGTAGATGAACCTAGGATAAGTGATATACCCGTGGCGCGCGATATTACTGATGTGTTTCCGGAAGACTTGTTGGGGCTACCACCGCAGCGACAAGTTGAGTTCCGTATAGACTTAGTTCCTGGAGCGACGCCGGTCGCGAAGTCTCCATATCGTTTGGCACCCTCGAAAATGCAAGAATTGTCTGGGCAACTTCAAGAGTTGCAAGATAAGGGTTTCATATGACCTAGTCATTCGCCGTGGGGAGCACCTGTGTTATTCGTAAAGAAGAAAGATGGCATGGTAAATATGCAAATGCTACAGGGTTTATATCTTTAATCATTGCCCCTGTAACATTTGATATCATACGCACATCCCCCACTTGAGATAAACAATGTCGAAAGTGGTGATACATGGGGGTCTTTATAGATCATAAATGATTGGTCTTCCAAGAAAGCACATAATCTTTGTTCCCATTCCCCCGAACCATAGACTTAAGTAGCCAGATATTTCAACATAAAGAAAATAAAGACTACCGGGTAGGTTAAGGTGAAATGGTGTAACGAAACATATAGAGTAGGTTGAAAACATAGATTGGTTTAACATGGGTGTTCTAAGGGTATCTTGCATAAATAATGAGTGCAACATAAAGGTTTATCACGGGAGGTCGACAAGTCAATGTAACAAGTCGATAAACGCACACATATAGGCTATTTGGATGATTTCCTAAGTGTTGCCTTCTTGAACTATCTATTCCTGCTAATCAATTAGGTCTCGAAATGATATACAAGCCAAGTTCTAAAGTCTACAATACTACTGGCACACTCAATATTTTGGTGGATTTTTGAGTAATATGATGGAAACAGAATATTAGGCTAAAATCTCACCAAGTAATAATAAAGGATAATGTGCATTCGGCAAAGATTAATTCTAGTTATTTAAGAAAAATTTGTCAAAAATTTTAAAATTGGCATAATTTTCAAAGAAAACTAGAAAATCAAAGGCAAAACATATGTCAAGTATTAATTCTACTCCCATCCCCCCACTTGATTTGTACAATGTCCCTATTGTACATTAAGGAAATAAAATAAATTAGAAAAGAGTAGAATTAAGACAAGAAACTCCCTGAGCATTGCTTTGAAATTTGGCAGAAATCTTTATCTCCGTCTTCCCGCAAGCTCTTTATCCCCTGTGATCACAGAAACAAACCAAAGCATAAAACCATTCTACAAGAATTATGAAGTGTACAGGAAATACAAACCTAACTCACTTTCGTAGGAATCACGGTTGCATTTAGCATATGCAACAAGCCTTTTAAACCACTTGGTGGCCCAAGTGGACTAAGTTTTAGTCTCGTGAGGCTTCAGGAGAACAATACCCAAAAGTCCATTTATGAGTATACAATTTATGGACAGGCGCTAGTCTAAAACTAAAATTTTTAATATTCAGAGGAGGTTTACGGCGGTAACCATAATGATTACAGAAATGGTTACGAACATAATCAAAACTGTGGAAAATATATTAAATTTTATAATGTGTTTACAATGTAACCCTTCTAAACAATCGCGCGATTTACTACAACCAGTAGTCAACACTGCGTATTGAGATTCAATCTCGGCAGATCTACAAATTCAATAGAGTTCGGGTTAACTACGCTATAAGACAGCATTAAGCAAAATTTCAGTAAAGTTACCAAGTGAATATGAGTCGAGTCGGTCACGAGAATTGCCTCTTAGCTTTTGGATTCTGTAAAACAAAGTAAGAAACATGCAAACCAACTAATGCAAAAAATTCATTAAATAAAAAACGGGTTGTCTCCCGACAAGCACTTTTGTTTATTATCGAGTCTTTAAGTTAGACTCATGACCATTCTACGTCATCCCATCATCAATATATCCCTGAATCCAATCTACAACTTCCTGATCATATTTGTACTCGTTTCCCAAACTAAGGCAACCTTTGTAAAATCCTTTAATCTTTATTTTAGGCTTATGGATTCCTTTTTTCTTATCCTCGTCACTGACTTTTAACAGTGGTCCCATTGAGTTATGTTGTTTTACCGTTAGTTTCCTAAAGGCTTTTTTGGCTCGCGGCATATGAAATATTGTTTTATCATTACCGATTATAATCCAAAGTGTTCCTTTACCCTGGTCTTCAACTAGTCCTATTTGTTCTTTAAAAGGTTGTCCAAAAAGAACTTCGGTTAATCCTTTTCCACAAATTCACTAATGTTTTTAAGGATGATGAAATCAACTAAAAATTGGTGGTTTCCTATGAACACAAGTAAATTTTTAGCAAGTCCCACCATGTTAATTCCTGAATACATTATCTCATGATTCATGATAGAGTTATAGGCTTTTCTGGATATTATGTTGAAAGGGGTTTGTGGTACGAAATAGGGGTTAAAACTAACAAACCCTATTTTGAAAGAAAGTTGCAAATTATCAAGGCTGTGTAAATGGATTTTGTCACCGCTTTTTAAAAATTCAGTTACTAATGATAACTTGATAATAGATACGTGTTTTGATATGATTCAAAAGCCTAAATTGAAGTTCAAATAGTCTATTTTTCAAAAAGTCCGGCCTCGAATGATTTTGAGTTATGGAAGTTGGTCAAACGTTAGTTACAAGAAAAGTTATCAAAACAAAAAATACGGGTCTGAATTAGGTCATGTTTAGGAGGGTAAAACCCTAACATAAAAGTGGAATTAAGGTTAGCCAATATACAGTGATTAGTTTCTATATGTATATAAAGAAACTCTAGAAGGATAGCTTTTGATTGTGTGTCTAAGTAGGGTAATTAGGGTCATACATTTTAGTATGCAATCAGATCCGAATTGGGACAGTTTTGAAGTTTGATTTTATTTGGGATAGTTGCATATGTAATGAGTAGTTGGGAATCACAAGGTAGTTAGTAAACTCATAAATGAACTTAGGTGATTTTTGGTATAATTTATGAAAGGTCAGCAAGTAAGGGTTTTAAGTTAGTAAAGATACACTAAAATTCTGTATTTTTGAATAAATTGTAATTAACTAGTGTAATGTGTTCATGAGGTGGTTAAAGTTGGGCATGGTGTCGGGGTGACCCATGATGGTTAATCAAACCCTTAGACATCCAACATTTGTGAGTTACATGGACTAGAGCATTTAGCCTGGTCGCGTGTAACCGTGTTTATTTATTTGTATAGTTGCGTGATGGTAATTGGAAGCTGCATATAAGCATTCAGGTGAGTTACATAGTCCCACTTTTTATTGCGTTTTAAACTTGGGATGGAAATTATGCAAGTGTTGAAATATGTTTTAAATTGCTGTGATTATGTGTTAGTGTAAATGCATGAACTATTATGTGACTGATATGCGTTATGTGCTACATGTTATGTGATATGATAATGATGTATTGTTGCCTAGTCAGGAGGGTTACTTGCGGGTATCCATGGCCTGAGCTAGAGGGAAAAGGATTTGGATTGATCCAAGAGCGATTGAGGTCGTCTACTTGGTGTTTGGTTTATTTGGATTTGGATTGAATTGCATGTTAGCTTGTATGTTAGTTAGCATAATTGTCATGCGAAAGTATTGTTTTATAATCACAGTAATTCAGTTAATGATTTTGGAAATGGATTGAATATGTGTGTCTGAAAACCTATGTTTCTCACCAACCATTGTGTTGACGTATAAGCATCATTTTTAGGTATTCAGCAGGATGAGATTAAAGTTAGGAAAAGTGGCTAGATGGACCGTAGGCAGCTGGCGAAGTTTAGTTATCTAGATTTCGTTAATTGTTTTGCTTTGTTAGGATGTATGAATGTTTGCATGTCATGACGTTGGCATGAACTGCCTTCATTTTCAATGTCAGACGCCTTTTGGATTTTGTTGATGTGTTTGGGTATTTTCATGACACTGCGTGTCTATACCTTGTATTTTATGCATGTTTTAGTTTCTCTATATAGACGCCAATGTGTTGTGATGATTCCCTTTCTCGTCGCGCCTCGCGTTTCCGCCTTGGCTGGGTGTGACACTCACGGTTTTGTGGATTGTTGTAACTAGCAACTTGGGTTTCTTGGACTTGTCGACATGTATATTATAAAACCATTTCCATTATATATTTCTCATGCCTTATCCACACCCTTATTATACCTTAGCCTGTACATTATAACCCGAATAAAAGTCCTCTTTTTATATTTATACCTGGTGCTTACGCCACGTCGGTGCAGTTTTGTTTCTTGTACAAGCTTATGGTAACTTAATGAATCATGTCTGAGAAATTGAGTGTGGTTTTCCTTTTACCCTCTATTACATCATATACGAGTGTCTGAGTGAATTATACTTTTGCGTATTTGTGAGGTGCTTAGTCATGTTATACAACTTGAAGATCAATGGGTATTGTCAAACATCTCTATTTTCACATATTAGAAAAACTTAAAAATATTTTTCATAATTCTAATTTTGTTTTGTAAAGCTTGTTTCTTTCCGTATTTCGCTTGAGGACAATTAAGGGGGGGTGTTTGCGTCTTTTGCGTTTATTTATTAAAAAAACCAAAAATATTTTCGATATTTTCACACTCGATAATTTTTTTTAATTTAAGAATATATATACATATATATAAAAAATTCTTGTCTTTTCATGTAGGAACCTTGTTTTTAAAATTTCTTTTCATAGATTTGCTTGAGGACAAGCAAAGTTTAAGCGTGGAAGGATTTAATAACACTCAAATTATACATATTTCTATATGCGTTATTAGTGCTTTTATATATCTATTTTGGTTAATAATAAGAACTTTTGATACTTAATCGAGTATATTTGCTATTATAGCTTCGTATGACGTGTCGTGGAAGAAAACAGAAGAAAACACGAAGATTTGAAGCTTAAACGAAGAAAGAACTAAAGTTAAAGATCTCCCGACACCTGTCCACTGTTTTGGCCATAACTTGAGCAAACGAACTTCGTTTGACGCGATTCTGGTGGCCACGCATCCGGGAAAGAAATCTCTACAACTTTGATTTTTTGTCCAAGAGCTAAAAATGCACCAAAACCGCCGCACTTGCAAATAAGTGTGGCGTACTTATGCAGCATTAATGAATGAAACCGACATACACAAAGTGTGGCGCACAAATAAAAAAGTGCGGCGCACTTCGTGTCTGAACAGCTCAAAATCATTAAATAAGCTCTCATTAACTCATGGACGGATCACTTACCTTTCCCCTTGGTCCCCAAGTGTTGTTAGCCTATAAATAGCACCCATTTGTGCCAGGGAAACACACACAATCATAAATCTATCAATAATCTTCATTAGAGAGGAGGAGAACTAGGTGAGGGTCATAGGATCCAATGATCCAAACACCCCTTTATCTCGCCATGCTACCACCTATCCACCACGAACCACCACTGAATCACCGCCATTTCCAGACCTCAAACACCATATTTCCATAACCTAAATGAATTATACCATGAGGATTAGACGATTCAAACCAAATCTCTAATTCCTTCACTATATTAAACCCGTTACCAAACACACCATTTGGCGACATGTTCTTGATTTTCAGATGATTCGTGACAGATTCTCGGGGCATCTCATGTTGGTTTAGGATGTTGGTTGTTTATGGGAACAACTGGTTATTGGTTTGGTAACGATGTAGTGTTCGTCTATTGTTTTGGTAATATGTGAAATATGATATAATATTTAGATGATTTTGCTATGACTTGTGAATATATATGTTTATGAATTCGATATTGTTTTACTTGGATCATTGTTTATGTTTTGATTTGTCATTGCAACAAAAGTAGGTCGAAAGGCTCTATTGTCTTGATGAATTTCGCATTGTCTGTCTATAACAATTCGATGCTAATCTTGTGAGAATTTATTAGTAAATTGATAAACAACACAAGTAGAATGGTGTTTAAGACCTTTCCTTATGTTGACCGACCGGGTTTGTAGGAATTCATATGTATGCATATTTGATATAAACCATTCTTAATACCCTCGGGATGATGTAGTATATAGGCCGAAAGGATTCTATGTTATCATTGGTAGATATGCTTGTTATTATGATTATCCGTCATATATGACCTGTATGCATTGTTTATATAAAGTCTCGCTCTATCTCTATCTATTATGTTATGTGGATCATGCCTTATTTCTTGCTTACTTTATACCCACGTTTTGGCTAATTGATCTGTGACAATCATTTAGCTTTGTTACTTGATAAACAATCTGTGAATTGCTACAAATCCCATGGAACGACCTGGACTTACCTAATACTATATTACACTCGAATAGGGTATACTTGCCCGAATGTTGTGTTTTTAGTCAAAATCGGTATTTCTGGTTATTATAAATTTAAAGCTTGTAAAAACACACATCAGATTCCTTGGGTAAAGATCTGGACAATGGACTACTAGTATATAAAGAACCGTTAAATAGTAAGTTAGTAAATTCTCGATGAGCTAGGATTTAATAAGATCACCATTATTGTTTTCTAAGATAGATTATAATCAACCATGATTGCTTTATGCAGATGTGTTTAATTGCGACATAATTAGCATGTTTAGGTTTTAGAAGAAGTACAGCCTAAATTTAGGAATGATATATCAACAACGAGATAATACAATCATTGCACTTATAAACTAAAACCTGCGTTCTATTAGATTAAATATGGTTAATACGTTTTCCTTATAATAGGCTTGACCGCTTCTCTATCTTCTAAATATCAGCTTGTGTGTGTTAATCGCCCAATCTCAGTCTAGGTAAACCAAAACTCGTGTCAGTCTCTCAGGCTGAAAACCCCCCTTTTTGCCATTAGTTTTAGGTTTAACTTAGGTATAACATAGAATAAATTAGAACTAACATAGATAACTAAAATACTGGTAGACTTAAGTATTAACACTTGCTCTTAGTGATCGACACCCTACTTACCAACTAACCTACATCTAATCGGGTACACTGCCCGTTAATGTTGTTTTTAAGTAAAGTCGGCAAAATATAAATAGTAAAACTTGATAACATATAATACCTACGCACAACGATACATTTGGCGCCATCTGCCGGGGAGTGAATTGTTTAATTCTTGTTTTTATTAGTATTTTTAGTTTAGATTTAACATAACTTAGATTAGTGTAAAATTTTGTATAATTTATGTATCTTATTTGTTTAATTCAGTAGATTAGTTTGCATTGTATAATTTTGCATATTTATTTTTCTATTCTGTTATTGCTATATTCGAACAAACCGATACGAGTATTCACTGCATTGAATACGGCGTATTCTCTTTTGTAACAAATACAGCAGGGCGGGTTCTTTTCTGTTCTACAGATCCAATCGGCGTCTTCAATCATGAATTCGGCGTATTTTGATCATCTGATACATCAGTGTTTAAATTTGTGTATTCTGGAGTTTGGGGTTTATAAACATTTTTCTATACCTTTTTCCAAAGATTCTATGACGATTTTCTTGATCTTTTCAGTAGCACAGATGAAGGTAATTAAGAAGATTCTGAAGTACTATGGCTCCTCATGATTGATGATGATTTGTTCACTTGTGATACACCTCTTGGTCCAACTTTTGATGAATTTAACCGTTTAAGTAGAATAGATGACGATTTGTTTACTTACGAAGTGAGAATTCCTGGACTTTCTTGTCCTCCATATGATGAACCACAGTGTGACAACTTGAAAAATTATGATCATGAAGTTTATGAACGAAACTTGTGTTATGATGAGGAAGAGAAAAGTTATGCTGAAGCGGTAATTTTCATTAATACAAGGTTGATAAGGCTGATTGATGTAATTGTTGAACAATGGCTACACCTGAAGTATGGGAATCATGAGACTATGGACAAAAAAATCAAGAATGGTGTTATTGGAACATGGTTGATTCTAAGTTATAAGCAACAATTCAATGATTACATGGAAATTAAGAGAAAAAAATGATGTGTTTGAACATGACACTGACATGGAATACGATCCCTCTGATGTTGAGTTTGTTGAATGGATGGCTTCGAAATTTAGTTACCATTCAACGATGGATTAGTACACGAAGAATGCATTGTGGATGTATTGGATTAGAGGGGATGATGAAGAAGTACTTACTAACAAGGAGCTTTCTGATCTTGAAGAGACATACATAAATGAAGAAATCTTTAGGATCGAAACTAACATATTCGACTTCAAAACACCTCTGTGCAAGGCATTCAATGATTCAATTATCTTCTTAAGATTGATACGGATTTGTTTACTCGTGATATTCCTATATTCAAAACATATGAAGAATACAAAAACGCATGGATCCATGAATGGAATAAAGATGTGCCATGGGTTCCTGAAGAACCATGGTCAGGGAATGGAGTACCTTATGAAATAGTTGACCACCATTGCGTACCGTTTCATCTTAAAAGTGGACATGTGGAGTGGCCCACTTGTCATTCGAATGACGATGGATATTGTGACGGAGGATACCTACCAGGAATGATTCAGAATAAAAACATAGTCTACTTCCAAGATTATGAATGGCATGGGGGACTTGAGGATGGTAAATTAAAGGATAAAGCCTTAATGAAAAAGGCCGAATTTGAAGAATCTTGAGACCCTTGTTCGTTTAATGTCGAATGGGAGGTTTTTGAGCATGCTAAACAAAAGTGCTTGCCGGGAGACAACCCGAAATGTATTTTAATTTTTTTATCGAGTCTGTCTTCCCAGACTGCCTATACGACGTATCCAACCTCAATGGATATGGCGTATTGACTATCTGGACGTTTTCCAGTCTTTAATTTTCTGCACTTTTTAAACTTTATTATCAGTTAAGTCTATACGGCGTATTCATTGAATGAATACAACGTATTAGACGACTGACCTGTATCCTGATACTTTTTACAGGTCTTAATACGGCGTATCCTGGTCTATGGATACAACGTATCGACTGCCAGTACAGTTTTAGGTTTTTATTTTTGATTTCTAACCAACAATTACCGGAGATAGAATTTGCACTTGTTTTCTTATGATTTTATACAGGACCTTTTGAACGATAAGATGAATTTGGTGGAATGCTTATTTTCTGGAATTCTATGTGTGTTGTAGTCATGCTGGTGTTCAGACGCATTTACAACACACAATCTTGCTCATATACGCAACATAAAGGATCATACCGAGCAAATCTCAGGGGAGTTTTATGTTCTAATTCTTTAAATTCCTGTTTTTTCATGTTTTATTTATACAATGAGGTCGTTGTATATTTCAAGTGGGGGAGGAAAATTAGAACACTTACTTGTCCATATTTTTACAAATAATATGCCTAATTTATATAAAATTTAAATTCTTTAAGCATATTTTTTGTAAAATTATTAGTTGCATGGCCCCGCACACATAACCCTTGTTTAGATATTGTGAGGATTTAACCTTATTCGTTTTCCAATGTTCACTCAAATTCCACAAAAATATGAGTGTGTTGATGATGTTGTAAACTTTAGAACTTGGCTTGGTATATCTATTCGAGACCACAATAATAAGCACTATTTTTAATAGATGGAGTGACATTTCTGAACTGGTAAATTTTTAGGATTACACCAAAAAGCATATACATGTTGTGATAATAACTAACTACACTGGTTAGTTAACCCCCGTATAAACCCTTTGTTTACTCTCATTTTTTAGAGTAAGACACCCCTAGAAAAACCTGTTGAGCCATTCCATTCTTTTCTTACACCAATTTTTTTTTCGTTACACCTTTACACCTTAGCCTACACTATTAGATAAAGTCCTTAATCGATTACTAGTCGCTTTGGTGTAAAGTATTGTATTTCCTATCGCAATGCATATTTTCTATTTTCGGTATGGTCGGGAAATTGCACAATGCAATTGGGTACGTGTGTGAATTTTCTATCCATGGTTAGGTCAGGAAATTGCACAATGCAATTGAAAAAGTGAAAGTAGTGTATCTTAGTGCTCGTTTAGTTGCTACTTTTACTAGTATGATCGGATATTAATTATTCAGATTTATCATGTTCGTGAAATGATGAAAAATACACCGTTATTCAGTTTGTTGATTTATGATTAAAAAATTCAAAAAAAAAAGATTGAGAGAGAGAAAAAAGTAAGATTTGTAAGATAATCGGTTCGTCTAAGCTTAACCGATTTAATTATTTATGAGGATCTATTATTCGTTGGTACGTGTTATAAACCAACGATGTAAAGTTATGTTGTATATTATTTCTAGTTGGTCGCAATTATAAACCAACTATGTATTTTCGTGTATCATGTGGTAGATATTGCCACTAATGTTGTATAGTATGCATATTATGGATGATTGGGAGTTGACCGTTACGACAACGCCAACTAAGGTTGTTTTTGTTGATCTATGATCAAGACATTTATGTCTATGATTTTGTGTCTTTTTCATGGGGATGGTCGGGGAAGTAACTAGCAACATTGTTTCTTATTTGTTTGGACTTAATATATTTGTTTTGTTCTTTTTATTTAACAACAATTATATATTTCCATTATCTAATCCGTAACCTTGGGTCTTACTCGAATAAGGATGTGAGAATCACATGTATCTATTCTATCGTTATGGATGTGTATGTGTGATTTTGTCCGCCTTGTTGGTGTATTACTTTTGGTAAAAGATTAGACGATCCATACCCTATATTGTTCTTCATCCTAACCTTTGGTTCTATTTGAATGAGGATCTGAGCAATCATGTGTGTCTATTCCATCGTTATTGATGTGTATATATGATTTTGTCGGCCTTGTTGGTTTACTACTATTAGTGAAGATTACTAATCCTATTATTTAGCTTATTCGAGTTAAGGATCGAGCAATCACATATGTCTATTTCATCGTTATGGATGTGTATGTGTGGTTTTATCACCTTTTCTGGAATATTGGCATCGATAGAGATTGGAAAGAATGATCAACCCTTAAACCTTAACCCAATTTACCTTTTTAGACTAGTCACTCCTTAACTTTAGTGGTGGAGATGTGTATCCTTGCCAAGCTTATGATAGAATACTCGTCACGACCGAACAATTAAGCGAATTAGTTACATGTTACCACATATATTAGTTGAGTGATTTGAGTGTTTTCATTCTCATATTTCATGAGATGTTTGGTTGTGTGCTAGTAATTAAACGAAAAATTGCTTAAAGGAAAAATATTAAACCTTGGTTTGTGATACATTTTCATAAGTTTTCTAAAGTCTACTTGAGGACAAATAGAATTCAAGTAGGGGGGATATTTTATGACATCAAATAACGTCTATTTCATAGCATCATTTATCCCAGCTAAATTGCTCGTTCTATATTATTTTATGCATGAATTGGTACTTAATTGCTTATATTTGTTATTTGCAGTCAATATGGAGCAATTGGTGAAGTTTAACTAAAAGGCACGCATTTTGGAAACTTAAACGAAGTGAATCTTTAAGGGTGTGTTTTGGACAATTAATCCGTCGTATCCATCAAGGAATTTCGGGTATCTGTGCCTTGACTTCACAAGCAACCACGAAGATATAAAGACCAATACGCCGTATCATGAAGTCTCCAAAGCGTATCCACTGACGGTTCATGAAAGATTATGGAAGATATTTATCGTGGTCCCCACTGCAAGAAAACCCCAATACGTCGTATTGACAACATCCAATACGGCGTATCGATCGAATTCCAGAGGCTATAAATACCGAACCCTAAAAACGAATTTGAGTGTGTAAAAATATACCAAAGACTGGGAAGAAGGCATTAACTACTAGGTTTGACTTATAGAGGAAAAAAGAAGCTACGAAGGTCTCGCAACACCCTTCAATCCATAGAAAAACCCTTGTAAATTCTTATACTCTAAATACGCGTTCGGTTTTTGGTATCATTCATTAACTTGGTTAGGTTACCTTAATCGTTCATCTATGATATTTGTATTCGTTATAATGGTTATTGGCTAATACCTTTAGGTATTAGCCATGTTTATGATAATTTAACATTTGGTTTATGTTTATCTCGATTGCATCTTATAAGTTGTGTGTTGCTTTATGTTTATCAATTTATACTCGTTTATGTGCTTAAGTATGTGACCTATCATTCAACTGGATCTAGAAAACGGACCAAGTGGACTAGATGTCGGGATAACTCTCCATATTGCAATTTATATATCTAGAGTAATAGGATCATAAATATTGACATGTCTTTGCCTCTGGTTTAGTGAACAAGTTGGACTAGCAGGTGACCTAGGATCAACAAATAATGTTCTGATTCATTGGGTAAAGATTTGGACAGTGGATACTGCTATAATGAGGTTTTAAGCCAGTAAGTTCAGTAAAGTCTCGATGAGCTAGGATTCAATAAGATCGCCATTATTGTTTTTCTAAGATAGATTATAATCAACCATGATTGCTTTATGCGGATGTGTTTAATTGTGACAGAATTAGCATGTCTAGGTTTTAGGAAGAAGTACCGCCTAAATTTAGGGATGATATATCAACAACGAGATAAGACAATCATTGCACTTATAAACTAAAACCTGCGTTTTGTAACACCCTCAAATCTGAGTATACAGCGGAATATTGAATATCCGAAGGCGTTACATTATTGGGTCAATAGCACAAGATCTGAGAACGACTACTGCACGTGTCGTTTGAAAAAGATACATTGGATTAACAAAATACTTGTTTGTGTTAGATATGAGTAAAAGACTCGGTCACCCCGTATATTTATTATTTATAATAGTTCGTAGTTTAATAGTTAATAGTACGTTTTTCGGTTTTAAGTCGGGTTCGAATACCCGGTATATTGTAAGTGCTATATAAGCCTCTTCCAACTTTGGAAGAGGCAAGCTAGTCAATACACTTTTCATTTGAAACGCATACATCTCTCTCTCTCTAGTAAATCTCTCTCTTGTGTTTCTCTCACTAGAAACTAGCTAAATCACTCGAATCATCACCCGTGCTATGATTTAAACGATCCTACAATTGGTATCAGAGCCTAGTTGGATTCGTGATTGATTTGTGTGGTTAAAAGAATCAAATTTCGTGGCTCATTTTGAAGAAAAAAAAACCACGACTCACTTTTGATTTTGGGCTTATTGTTTGTTAATCTTGCTCTCTACTTGTTCTACACATCAAAAGGTTAGAGTGTTACAAATTTCGTGGCTAATACAAGCTCCTAGTTCGAGTTATAAGCTTTTAAAGCTTAGTGTTCTTCGTGGAGGGTTGCTTCATATTGGACGATTCTCAAAGAAATACGAGTTAAGGTGTGTTTAATCGTCATATACACACTTAATATTGTATGTTGTAACCTAGTTTCGTGGCTGGAAAGATCATATGGCTTGATTTTGGTTAATTCGTCCAAGTGTTCTTCGTGGAGGTTTGCTTATTTTATTATTGTTCTTCACGGCGAGTTGACAAGGTTGGGACAAGATCCGGAAATTTAGGAAAAAGTCAAAGGCGAGTTGCCAAAAGTCAAAGGCGAGTTGCTTAATTTTAATAATTATATTCGCGGCGGGTTGGTTAAATTTGGTGGCGAGTTGCTTGTTCACGGCGGTTTACACAGGATAGTAGCGAGTTGCTCACGGCGAGTTGCTTAGTTTATTGGCAGCGAGTTGCTAAACG
>BQNB010017734.1:0-22563 GCA_026074375.1 Tanacetum coccineum | reverse complement strand
TAGGTATCGAGAATATGATTTAGCACACTTAAAACTTGTTTTTGAGTTTTCTATTTATACTATCTGGAGTCGGTGTCGATACGGCATATCCAAGGGATTGGATACGGCGTATTGGAGTTTCTTGGAGTAGGGACCACGTTTGATATCTTCCAGAATCTTTACATACTATATTTCCAATACGGCGTATTGGTCTTCTCTGGATACGGCATATTGACAAGTTTACTTTGTGGTCTTTGGTGAGTGCAGGCACGAATACGCCGTATCTTCTTCGATGGATATGGCGTATTGGTCTTCAGAATATTAATCTTTAAAATATCTTCGTTTAAGCTCCAGAATGCATGCCTTTTAGTCAAGTTTCACCAAATACTCCATAATTACTTCAATTCTCAAATATGAATGATTAAGTAACAATTCTTTGAAATAATTATACAAAATAGGTTAATAACATGGGATAAATGATGCTATAAAATAGATGTTATTTGATGTCATCAATAATCCCGATGATGTTGCTGAAATCTTTAAGATCGAAGGCAACTTATTTGACTTCGAGACACCCTTGTGCAAAGCATTTAATAAATTTAACTATCTCCTTAAGATCGACACAAATCTATTTACTTTTGATGTCTAAGAAATCAAGACTTACGAGGAGCATGAATACGAGTTGAATAATAATATGACGGGGGATCTTGAGGAACCATGGTCAAAGAACGGGGTACCATATCAACTATGTGATCATATATGCGAACCATATCGTTTCAAAAATGGGAAGGTTAAATGGCCCACATGTAGTGCAGATATTGATGGATTCTGCAACGGTGGAGAACTACCCGGGATGGTTCGAGTCGGATGCATGACTTATTTCCAGGATCACAAATGGTATGATAAATTGGCTGATGGAGTGCTGAAAGAAGAAGCCTTGATACATAAGGCCAGATTTGAAGAATCATGGGGGGTGTAACTCTTGGAGTGATGAAATTCCACGCGTGGTTGAAAAATAGTTTTGAGAACTTCCACGAACTAGATCATGATGTATTAGTAAAACTGGAGGAATGTTAGTTGAATGTAAATACTCATGAATGCGCCCCATTCACTTGTTGGGAAAATCACGGCCGAGGGCCATATGCAAACGCCAAACTTAAAAACACTTATGACCCTTATCTTGATATTAACCGTATATTTGGTAGGAATTATGGAGCAAACAACGCCGGTGATACTCAAGTCAGTCAGGGACATAAGAAAGAACATGAAGGAAACGAGCATACATTGTCTTCTAAACCTACTCATGATCCATCAGTCTGCCGAGTTAGAAGATTCAAGATGATAAAATACTCATTCGATGCTGATGACGAGTATGTTGCCATAAAAGAACACGAGTACTTCGACCATTCAAGAACCAACATTGATGCATGTCAAGCTTATCGAGAACTTTTTCGCATTATGGATGAGGGATGGCTCGTGACAAAGGCAAAGTAGGAATGAAGCTAAAGAGAAGAAAAAGTCTAACTTAAAGACTGGTTGAAAGAAAAGTGCTTCCCGGGAGACAACCCGGTCATTTGTGATTTTTAATTGTTTGTTGAGTCTGTCTTCCCAGACATTCCATACGACGTATTGAACCTCTATGGATATGCCGTATGGACCTGTCTGGACGTTAGCAGTCCTTTAATTTATGTATTTAAATTCCTGCACTTTAAACATTATTGTCAGATTATCCATACGGCGTATTCAGTATATGATACGGCGTATCTGGCAATCTGACCCGTATTTACAGTTTTGTTTATACAGGCTGCAATACGGCGTATCTTTGGGTTTGGGATACGGCGTATTGACTCCCTGTACAGTATGTGTGTTTATTTTTCCTCATTGTAACCATTGTAAAACCGAGATAGAATTGCACGTTTTGTCTTCTATAACTTTTATGCAGGACCTTGTTGTAAAGAAATCGACGAATTAGTGACGGTATACTCTGGAAAAAGACGTGTGTTGAACGCTAGCGGCATTCTGATTGCCGCTTCACACACTTTTGCTCAAGAACACAAATTGGAGAATCATCCCGAGCAAAATGTTAGGAGTTTCCCCTCGTTCTAATTCTATTTCCCATTTTCTTTAATTGTTTTTTCTATAGAACGGGGACGTTGTATAATTTAAGTGGGGAGATGGAGAATTAGAACACCTACTTGTCCTTTTTTTTTACAAATAATATGCTATATGCTTAAAATATGCCAAATTTTTTTTAGCATACTTTTGTAAAAATTGCTAGTTACATGACCTCGCACACAAATAACCCTTAATGACAAATTATGAGAATTAAGCCTATTCCGTTTCCAAACGTTTACCAAAAATTCCACAAAATTATGAGTGTGTCGGTGATGTAGTGGACTTTAGAACTTGGATTGGTATATCACTCAAGACCACAATAATGATGAGGTAACTTGGACTTAGATGGAGTAACCTGTTTAACTAGTAAATTTCTAGGAACACACCAAAAAGCCTATATGTTGTGATATTAACTAACTACACTGGTTAGTTAACCCTTGTATAACCATTTGCTTACTCTCACTATAAGAGTAAGGTACCCCTAAAAAACCTGTTGAGCCATTCATGTCTTTTTATCACCAAAATGTTTATTTTGTTACACCTTTACACCTAGCCTTAATAATGTTTATTTCGTTACACCTTTACACCTTAGCCTACCCTGTAGATTAAGCCTATTAATCAAAGTTGCTAGTTGCTTTTGTGTAAAGTTTTGTAGTTCCTGTGTCAAAGTGAAATTTTCTATCTCTGGTTAGGTCGGGAAATTGCACAATGCAATGGGAATGTAAAAGTATGTAGCTCGTGTATTTTGCTACTTTCGCAATTATGTTTCATGTTCGAAGATGAAGTGTTTAAAGGAAAATTATCCGAATGAATTATGATGGTGAAGATGGTGAAATTGCACCGAGATTCGTATTGTATTGTTATGTTATAAAAAAATTAGAAAAATAGAAAACCACAGCAAAAAAAGATGAAATGAATGAAGATAGCCAGTTCGTTAAACTAAAACTGATAAATTACTTGGAGGATTGATTATTCGTTAATATGTGATAAAAATCAACGATGTATAGTTTTGTATAAAAGTGGTCAATATCACCACTTGATGTAAAAGTATGTATAAGTATGGATGATTGAGAAGTTGACCGTTATGGGAACGCCAACTTAGGTTGTCTTTGTCATTCTATGATCGAGATGTTTGTGTATATGTTTCTAAGTCTTTATCAGGGAATGGTCGGGAAAGTTACTAGCAACGTTATACCTTATTTGTTCAAGCTTAATCTATTTGTTTTGTGAATTTTATTTAACAACAATTTATTTCCCTTTCCTAACAATTAACCTTAGGTTTTACTCGAATGAGGATGAGATCGAATCATGCATGTCTATTCCGTCGTTACGGCCATGTATGTGTTATTCAGCCACCTTGTTGGTTTATTACTTTTGGTGAAAGTTAGAAGATCCATACCCTATATTACTCTTTGTCCTAACCCTTGGTTTTACTCAAATGATAGGTCGCAACCAAGGTCAAGCATCGATACTAATTCCATAGAAGACACTGTGTAATTCCTATACTCTTGTAATCATTTAATTTTTGGTATCGTTCGTTAACTCGGTTAGTTTACCTTGGTTGTTTGATTATACTTGTATTATTACAATGGTTATGGGCTGATACCCTTGGGTATTAGCCATTTTAATGAAGATTCAATGTTTGGTTTGTTTAATCCTGATTGCTTAATTTATCGTTGATTGTTTAATTATGTTTATCATTTCATACTTGTCTATGTGCTTGAATATGCGACCCATCATTCAACTGGGTCTAGTGAGACTGACCAAGTGATCTAGATACTGGGATGGCTCTCCGTATCGTGTTTTATATATCTGGACCAATAGGATCACAAATAATGTCCTATATTTGCCTTTAGATTAGTGAGCTTAGTTGGCCTGGCAGGTGACCCTTGGTCCAAACTAGTAGTTTTAATCAATTGGTACAGTCTTGGACAGTGGGACTACCAGTTATAAATGCCATCAACCAGTAGTGGGTTTAAAAAGTTCCCGATGGGTAGTGTTTTACAAGATTACCATTGCTTTATTCACTAGATTAGATTATAATTAACTAAAGGATGCTTTGTGCGGTTGCGTTAATTTATGACAGGATTCAACGTGTCTAGGTCTTAGGAAGAAGTACGCATAAGTCTTAAGAAATGATATGCCAGGCTTGAGATAAGCATCATTGCACTAAAACAAACAATCCAACGTTTTGATCGGATTTTAATATGGTAAATATAGTTTTCATCATTTGCTGGACCCCGCTTCTTTTATCTTGTGATTTTATTCTTGCGTAATATTGTGTATTGAATTTATCTAAGTCACCACAAAACCTGTGCCAGTCTCTTAGGCTGAAACCCTCCCCTTTATTAATAGAACTAGGTTTAGCATATGTTTAACAATAATTAGAAATAACATAGAACTAACTAGACTAATTAATTAGACTTAATAAAAATACTCATAGAATATAAGGGTAACTTCTCGCTATTAGTGTTCGACACCCTACTTACCAACGAAGCTACATCTTGACCGGGTACACTGCCAGTTAAAGTGTTGTTTTAGGATAAGTCGGCTAAATACAAATTTAAAACTTGATAATCAATAAATACAACCTACACGACAACACATCAAGTGTCAGGGTCAGCTGTTTCAGGATCTGGAGCGGGTCTAGTAGGCTGTTCCACAAACTTCATCTTTTTCTCATACCTGAAAACAATCCTTAGATTGCGATACCAGTTTGTGAAATTCAAACCAGTAAGTTTCTCCGCCAGGAGAATCGACCTGATAGTCGTATTGTTTATGTTTTGGGCAGCAACAACCATCTACAAAACAACCAAAAGTTCAGAAAATATTAGTATTTTTGATAATAAATCTCTTATAACATTAACTACCCATGTTTAAAAATTAAACAATTAATTTTTTTTTTCTCGTGTAGGACGTTCAAATGCCATAATGTACTAATCTATATACATCTTGCCCTATCATATCATGTTATTGTTCTCAATTTCAGTCTAAAACAATCTACTTGATGATATCACTGCACACTATATCATTCAAACTAAGTACATAGCCGACATCTTTACATATACAAACACGACATCATATAAACTACTTATCATATTCCATCAAGGTTCTCATTCTCTGTTTACTTAATATTGTACACTAATCTGCCATTGAATTTATAACAGTTGTTACAGATTAAAAAAAATTAAAATCACTTATAGATTCATCAAGCACACAAATAATAACACATACCCTTTTGCCCAAAATGAAGAACTTGGGTAATGTGAGGGTTAACATTACTTTGAGATGCTCAACCTTCATAGAGGCAAACCCGTAAACGGCAACCATCGATCCACAGCCGCAACCGCCACTTCATCAACAACTATTTGTACCCATTTTAGATGTATCAACGAAAACCACGAAAAACTTCAGCGAATATGGTGTTGGTATCTTTAGGGTTTTCTGGATTATGAATCTGTTATTGATTTGATGATTTTTTTAGGGTTATGGTTTTGGGATTTGATGAGAGAAACAGGGGAGCGTTTTTGTTTGAGGGGTTTTGTTTACATTAAATGTCGAAAGAGATGGATCAATATAAGCCGTTGATTAAAATTAATATACAGGTGTCATTGTTTTATAATTTTGGGAGAAGATTAGTTTTCAAAAGCATGTTTTATATAGGTTATAGATTTGATGAAAATTATACCAATGAATATACATTTAAAACTCAATCCATTCATATATTTTGCATCAAATTTTATATAACACAAAAAATAATACGTAAGGTCAAAGTTGTAAGATAAAGACCGCAAAAGTCAATAGTGGACAATAATTATGGGACGGAGGGAGTAGATAACATTTCTATAACATAAACACGAAAAACACATTCTTCAACTATAACATGTTAAAGGCGCATGTGGGTATCCATTTTTATTTTTCTTTTTTTCATTTTCTTTAAAACAAACATATTTCACTAAACTAAAAATATATTACTGCTCATAAGACGTTGTTTGGCACCTACACATTAAAATAAGTTTTACGCTTAAAAAACTTCAATCAAAGTTAAAAATCTATCATTTTTGAAAACCTTCTCAATCTTCTCAAAATAAAAACCTTCTTAATCGATTCGGATTTTATATATATATATATATATATATATATATATCCATGGCTTACATGCAGGTAATCCATGGTTGACAATTTATTGCAAGATAAATAAGCGATAATATATATAAAAAATCTAAAACGCAAATATAATCATAATAAGCGAATTAAAAATCATGTAAAATATGTTCATATTATTATTTCTATATTTATGTGACCAATTAGGGCAAATGTTATTTCTCTAAATAATTTCCTAAAATAATTTTCACATAAAAACAAGAAAATAATACATATATAGGCGACATTTTTACATATTATTTACGTTTTTTATGTAATTATAACGCTATATGAGATGGCTCGTGATGCCACTGTTGGAAATCGTTATCTAAATAACCTAATATTACATTAATATGAAACGAGTTACGCAGCGGATATAGATAACATATAGCATATATAATTAACCATAAAAACATAAACAAGTAAACATACCTTTAGCAACCAAGCTAGTGACGAGTCAAAGACACTTCGAGTACCCGCACGTGTGTAATAACGTGCGAACCAAACACTACTTCTAGTTACTAAAATAATTAACCTCTTCGTGTATCCAGACTACACGTCAAACGATATCACCCGAATACTAGTTCTTGACCAACGAACAATTGAATACAAGAAAAATCAAAACTAAAAAACCCTAAAGGGTTGTTTTTTTCGTTCGACCAAGAGAGGAGAAATAGAAGAGAGGGATAAGAATTATGAGCTCTAGGGTCCTCCTTATATACTAGGTGAATTTAGGATTTACCTAAAATACATACCTTAAAGGGAAAGATAGCTCAAAACCCAATCCAACCCCCCACTTAGGCTAGGCCAGTCGAAGTCAATCCAAACACCCCTTGGTATTGACTTTTTGACTTTTCTAATATATATGGTTAATTACATTTAATTACCCATTAATTAAAAGCCTTTATAGTTCATTATTCATAACGAACTAATTAACTACCGTTAGTGTTCTTTCGTCGAATCATATATTAATATAAATAATAAATATACAAATATATTTTTATAAATATTAATAGAATGATATCTAAGTGTAAACGTGTGTGACCCCGTAGGTTCATGTATTTCTAGCTGTATAAATATCCGTATGACATGAGCACAAACCAACAATTAAGTGTTGTGTTTGCTTTGGTGTTGTTTTTGTTTTGATTGCCTTGTTTATTTGAAACCCAAAGTCAGTCTCATGCCCACCTGATGCGCGGATCGACCTCAAATGATACATGTTGCTCAAATCGCGTGATTCATTAAGGTAAAATCGCCTGAATGTGCTCAAACCGCTTGATATAGAAGGGAAAACCGCAGGACATTGAGACTCAAATCGCGTTACCCCTAGCCTCAAACTGCGTGCCTTGTTAAACCTGTCAAATCGCCTTCCCGAATGAGCTCAAACCACGTAAAGTTTGAAACTCAAACCGCGGGATTAGGGTTTCATCAAATCGCCTGATATTATAGTCAAACCGCCTGATATAAGCATCAAACCGCTTGAACTATATCAAATAGCCAAGCTCACATACCTCAAATCGCCTGATGTCCTTGTTAAACCGCGTGATCCGCAGGTCAAACCGCCTGTACCTTATGATCAAATCGCCTTGCTATGTGATCAAACCGCCTGGCAAAACTACTCAAATTGCGTGACCTTATCGACGAACCGCCTAACCAAAGCTCAAATCGCCTGGTGGGAGATCAAATAGCGTGTACTATTCAAAAGTACAAAAACATTCGTCCTTGTTTTTTCTTTATTTTACATCACGAAATAAGATCAAAATAAGCTTGAATATACACAAATAAGCCACAAATGAGACCATATAATCACCAAGGAATGATTTCACAAGGAAAGGTTTATGCTTTTCAAAAATAAGCAACAAAACCCTAAAAATAAGCCACGACATAAAATTATCAAAATAAGCTCGAAAGAGCTGTTTGGTTACCAAATAAGCCACGAAACCATATTTCAAATAAGCTACAACCAATATTATATAGAAAAGTTTGAGGCTTTTTGACAAATAAGCACAAACCAAACAACCCGTGGCTTTTTGGCTTATAAATAAGCTCAAATAAGCCATATATAACATGAAACACCATAAATAAGCAACACACAAACATGAAACGCCCCTGGTTAGCTCTGATGCAACTTGTTAACATTAAAAATTCACTAACTAGGTAAGATCGGGAGGTCGAGGAGGATGAAATAGAAGTAAGCCATATTAGATTAGATGAGAGAAAAAGGAAGATGTGTGTGTGTGTGTGTTCTTAGAGAGAAGGGAGAGCACACACACACTTAGGAGATGTTACAAAATGAATCCTCACCTTCTTATGGAAGTATAGGAGAGTATTTATAGGCAAAGTGACACACTACTATCCTAACTTGTCATTATTAGTCCCTACGTGTCACGCCTTATGTCAACTATTATAATTCCGTATTAGTCTTCATATTTTAAGGCTAACAAAACTTTTTCCTTTCTTTTCTTGACATTTTCTTCAACATAAACAAAAATAAGATGGCAGCCCGTACATATTTTTTTCTTCTTTTTCTATTTTTTGATTTTTTTCTTAAATGTAAATTTATTAAGAAAAGAGCCAAAAGGAAAAGTTTACACAACAAGCTAAAGTAAAAATAACAGTTAGGACACATCCCTAACTAATCAAAAAGGCACAAAAAACAAATAGCATTGGAGAAATCCCAAGCTCATAACAAAACATCAGCCTACATATAAGTTTAAATGACTAACTGAAGGATAATAGAATACTCTGAATCATTAGTGTACACCGAGACCAATCAGAATACACCAAAACATCACCATATACTATTACCCAACAAATATCATAAAACTCAATACAAAAACAAACCTAACAATACAAAGACAAAAACAGAAATAACAAAGACATAAATAAATCAACCACAATCCAACAACAAACTCCATCCAAGCAATCATAACAGCCAAGGGAGAGAACCAGATACCCTTCAAGTGAACATGCCTCCTTAAAAAAACCTCCCCTAGTAAAACCCAATGGGAAAAACCTAAAGAGAGGAAAAAAGAGAGCATCCTTCACTTGACAACTCCTAAGAACATAAACATCTAAATCCTTCAAATCATAAACCTGGTGCATAAATACAAAACCCAATGTTCCAAGACACAAAATCAAGGCAAATGAACAAGGATACCAAAGATGTATAGAGCACCAGAGAGTGGGAAACCACAGAGGTAGATAAAAACCATGGACAAAAACTAGTGTGCCTACCTTTCCTGTAACACTAGAACTGGAACTAGTATTACCCCATAGATGACTGCCCTCCTAGAACATGTTAGCCATCCACTCTATCAACAAAACCATCTAGCCATACATCTTGTAAAATGTGGTACCCTTAAGGAAGGCTTTTCCATCTTCCAATATCATCACAGTCAAATATAGTATTACATTTCCAAAAACCAGTTCCAACTTGGAACTAGTTAACGCAAACACAAGAAATAAACTAATCATAACATAGAACCTTTATTAAGCTCATTAACCATCCTTTTATAATAATCATTTCTCTCCACATGCAGATTCCAAATCTTAGCAGCTTCAATTACATTAACAGTGTTCTTAAAAGATAACGCTAAAAGCTTATTCCTGATAGTGTTAAAAATGCAGCTAAAGACCCCATCCACAGTCCTACCCCTTGATTGAATCTCCTAATATTCCTCTCATTCTAGATAAAGTAAACAATAGCACCAAAAACTAATCTTTGGATAACACTTCATATAGTATTAGAGGCTGGCTTGTTTACAATACTAGAAATCACACTAGCCCATTCATTACCCACTCTGTCTAACCTAGCCAAGGGTTTTAGTCTTTCCCAAAGTCTTTTAGAGAACACACAAGAAAAAAACAAATGGCTATGGGATTCATCGAGTTGATCACATAACAAACATTTCTTATCACCCACATTGAACCATCTAGCAAGTCTATCCCTTGTTTTCAGCCTACCTTTTATAACAACCCATAGAATAAATGAGTGCTTAGGAATGCACTGACTGAACTTGATAATGCCTAAATTATACATGTTTTTGGCGGCGTTATTTGTATATATTTCATCATTTCTCATGAACTTTTGATACTTAATCACATGAAATATGTGTAGGTTCACTTAAAGACATCCCGTGCTCAAAATGATCAAGATATAAGTGTTTATACTCATCAAAAGACAAGTTAGAAGAAAATAAATGACAAAGTCTAATTCTGCCCAAATGTGCGCCGCACAATCTTATGTGTGCGCCACACTTATCAACGAATTCAATGAAGCCATTAAAGACATGAAGTGCGCCGGTTTTGCAAGAATGTGCACCACACTTCCCTTAAGTATTAAATGATTTTTCCACCGACTTAGCAAAGTACGTCGCACTTTTTAGAATGTGCGCCGCACTTCGACCCCTTTCAGCCTATAAATAAAGGACAAAAATCATTCTCAAAACACACTTCCATATCAATTTCTCTCATATCTACTATCTCTAAATACATGGAATTAAGCACAAAATTCCTGCGAAGACGAAGAACATTATAGTATTTAGTTAAATAAGGTTTATTACGATTCGGTACTTGTAAATGAGCTGTGTTAAATCCATCTCGAATCCGATTATCGTATGGTTCTTGTTTCTCTACTTTACTTTTTTATGAACACCATAGCCATGAGTGGCTATGCTCCTTATGTCTACTCGGTGATGTTAATATAATAAATTAGTATTTGATGTTATTACGATCTTATTAATCTTAAGCTTGTGTTGAAATCATATCGTGTCTAATCTTACCAACCTTGTTAATCAACTTTTATTTTATACACATAACGGTATAGGTCGAAAGACCCGTTGTGTGCTATATTGTTTTGAAGATTTGTCTACAGTCTTTATCATTTGGTTGGAGAAATCTGCTTACGTTATTTGATAAACAAAATAGATTTGACATAATAGTAACTTGGTTATTTGCGTGACACATCTGATTAAGTTAACTAATATAAGTCTTAAGTTAAAACAAGTTAATTTGTGAAAACATTTTTTGACGAAAAAACCTTTTTATAAGTTAAGTCCTAAAGCCGAAGATCGTAATCATTACCATTGCTTATGAATTATATGAAACTAACCGAGTAGTCATTATCCTTTATTATTGAATCCATCATCAGTCATATCTCATCTGAAAAAGTCTTTAATTTTTGTCTTAAAACTTACGATTATACAAACATAATCAAATCCATGTGGACGACCCGGTCTTACCTAAAATATTATACTACATACGTGGGTTATACTTTTACCCGTATGTTTCCATTTAATAATCGGTAATTCGAAGTCTAGAAAGTTAAAGCGTTTGGAAACACAGCAAAGTTTTTGGCGCTAGAGAAACAGCCTAGGATTTTAAACTGTTCTCATTACACCTGCCTTGTTATCTTTTAAAACAAAATTAATCACTTTTTCCCTCATAAAATCAATCTGCTTGCTTGTTGTAACTCTTGTTGCGGGAAGTGCACTACACTTTCTGCAGTCAAACGTATTTTGCTAAAAAGGTTTTCTAAATCATCCAACAGTTCACCTTGGATGCATACACGTGCTTCCAACTCAGAACTTGTCAAACCATTATCTGAACTTGAACGTACCCTGAATCGTAGACTTCGTCGACGAAACAGGAGAGTCCCTTTCGAACGAAGAGACGAACGACCTTCACAACCAAGAATTATCTACCTACCCATTCTTGACATCAAATATTTCTGTCACTTTCTTGATATCTTTGAAAATTACAATCCAATGGATGATGAACCCATGTGGGTTGCCGACCATGTTGTCGCTCTGACTCCCGGTTTTGCAATCACCATTCCTGAAACCACAAACGAATTCGCCATTAAGGGTAACCACTTGACTCTAGTCAAAGGAAACCAATTTGATGGTAGAATTAAAACTGATGTTTTTGGTCATTTAAGCTCGTTTTTAGAGGTAAAAGATATGTGTAATTAAGCACTTATCAGAGACACCGAGAATGAAGTCGTCCGCCTAACGATGTTTCCCCTATCACTCACGGGTGATGCAAAAACCTGACTTGCCGAACTCAATGAAGGAACCATCAAAACATGGGATGAACTTCGCACCGCCTTTATAAGCCGATTATTTCCCTCGGCTCTTTTCGATTGACTCCTCGGAGATATCCGAACCTTTTCTCAATATGAAAATGAAACCTTAACCGAAGCTTGGCTCCGTATGAGAGAAATGCTCAGAAATTGCCATGGTCACAATCTCACGAAAGGCAATATCATTAAAATCTTTTACCACGGTCTCAACGAAGTAACCCAAGAAGTTCTTAATTCCGCAGCTGGTGGAATATTCCTCTATAAAACATCAAACCAAGCTTATCAACTCTTCGAAGATAAAGTGTTACTCAAGCTCGATTGGGCTAAAAACCAAAAAACAAAATCATCTCTAAAGAAAATTGTTGCTTTCGCCGATAAAGGTAGCAGTAATTCTGATACTGACAAAATTATAGCTCGAATGGACGCCATGACCATGAAAATGGACGCTCAGTACAAAGAAATGCAATCCCATTCAAATCACTCAATACACAAATATGACAAAGATGACACACCTATGTCTCTTAAAAAAGAAGCCAAATTCATGCAAACCTTTTGACGTAATCGTTTTTACAATGATTACCGCGACCGTGGCTCAAATCGCGATAATTGGCGTTCAAGCGAAAGAAACGACTATAATCGAGACCACTATCGATCCAACTCTGATGATAAACCTGACCTTCAAAAAAATTAAGCGACTTCATAAAAGCTCAACACTCGACCAATTCTTTTGTCAAAGATACTTTTATGGATCTCAAAACCAAACTCGAAACAACAACCAAAAATCATCAAGCCTCGATCCAAAACCTTGAAGCAAAATTCGACAGGTTAGTTGACAAGCAATCTAGTCGACCTTTTGGATCTCTTCCTAGTAACACTCAACCAAACCCAAAAGGTAGCTCATCCAAACCTTATCAACCACCGCAAGCTCGAAATGAGCATGTAAATGTTGTATTTACGCGGAGTGGTAAATCCTATGACCCACCTATCAAACCAAATGATCAGCAAAACAATTCTAAAACCGCTATTAATTTCGATAGTGAGGATGAAGAAGAAGAATCTACACCCTAACTGAAATCTCAAGTCTCAAAACAAGTCAAAGAAACTCCAGTGCCTAAACCATATAAACCAAAGATTTTGTATCCTCAACGCCTTCGGATAGAGAAAATAGAAGCCCAATATGGTAAATTCCTCAACATGATTCGAGCAGTTCGAATCAATGTACCTCTTGTCGATGTTTTAGCAGGAATGCCAAACTATGGCGAATTTCTCAAAGAACTTGTAAGCAATAAGCACAAGCTTGAACAAATCTCATTCGCTTTCCTGAGCGATGAAAGTTCTGCTATTATTCAAACCAGGTTCCACCTAAACTTGGAGACCCCAGAAGTTTTCTTATTCCTTGCACTTTTAGCAAAGCCTTCTCATGCAATGCTTTAGCCAACCTTGGTGCTAGCATTAATCTTATGCCATATTCTCTATATGCTAAATTATCTCTTGAAACTCTCAAACCTACTAAAATGAGCGTAAGGTTAGCCGACCGATCATTTCAACACCCTATTGGAATTGCTGAAAATATGCTTGTTGAGGTTGGTAATTTCACTTTTCTTGTGGATTTCATTCTCGAAATGGAAGAAGACAGTAAAGTTCCTCTAATCTTAGAGAGACCTTTCCTCCATACTGGCGATGTAGTAATTTGAGTAAAACAAAAACAACTCACTCTTGGATTTGGTACTGAACGAATGACATTCTCAATCGATTCCGCAATGAAACACTCTTATTCAAACGATGATACATGTTTTAGCATTGATGTTATCGATGAAATCTTAGAAGTAGATTTCGATGCTCTTCTCGATGAAGGGAGTGAAATCCTTCATTCCGTCGAGGGAACTATTCTCAAAGAAAAACTATTTGCTGAATTCGATGAATTCATGGCTATAAATATCGAAGGAAACTCTGAATCTAAATCTGACACCGAAGAACCGCCATTCAAAAAGATCACCTTTAACACCGATTATAAGATCAAGACATCTCTTGAAGAACCTCCTTCAGATCTTGAACTAAAACCTCTTCCTAATCATCTCGAATATGTATTCTTGGAAGAACCCTCTTTTCTTCCTGTAATCATATCATCCCAGCTTTCTGAGCAAAATAAAAATAAACTCATCTCTGTTTTTAAAAGACACAAGCAAGCCTTTGCTTGGAAAACAACAGACATTCCTGGAAGACAAAAAGCCAGTTGTTCAAAAACAAAGACGATTAAATCCTAATATACAAGAAGTTGTTAAAAAAGAAATCGTTAAACTTCTCGACACTGGTATTATATATCCAATCGTCGATAGCCCTTGGGTAAGTCCCATCCACTGTGTACCCAAGAAAGGTGGTATTATAGTTGTCACAAAAGAAAAAGATGAGCTTTTACCAACAAGAACCATTACAGGTTGGCGAATATGCATCTATTATCGTAAACTTAATGAAGCAACCGCAAAGGACCACTTTCCTTTGCCATTCATGGATCAAATGTTAGAAAGACTCGCAGGAAATAAATATTTCTGTTTCCTCGATGGTTTTTCTAGATATTTTCAAATACCAATTGATCCTATTGATCAAGAAAAAACAACCTTCACATGCCCCTTCGGAACATACGCTTACAAACGAATGCCTTTCGGTTTATGTAATGCTCCCGCTACTTTTCAAAGGTGCATGTTAGCTATCTTTCATGACATGATCGAAGAATCCATGAAAGTATTCATGGACGATTTCTCCGTCTTTGGAAACTCCTTCGATAATTGTCTGAATAACCTTGATAAAATGCTTCAACGTTGCAAAGATGCAAATCTTGTCCTTAACTGGGAAAATGTCACTTTATGGTTAAAGAAGGAATTGTGCTTGGGCACAAAGTGTCCGGTGCATGCCTTGAAGTTGACAAAGCCAAAATTGACGTAATCTCTAAGCTTTCACCCCCACTAATGTCAAAGGAATTAGAAGTTTTCTGGGACATGTTGGTTTTTACTGACGTTTTATCAAAGACTTCTCGAAATTACCTGTCCCTTAAGTAAATTGCTTGAAAAAGATACTCCATTCGAATTCAATGATGAATGTCATAAAGCATTCAATTCATTAAAAGAAAAAATCACATGTACTTCTGTGATTGTAAGCCTGAATTAGAACCTTCCATTTGAGCTTATGTGTGATGCAAGTGAATTCGCAGTTGGAGCGGTCTTAGGACAAAAAGATGGCAAACACTTTCATCCCATCTATTTTGCAAGCAAAACCCTTAATGCAGCTCAACAAAAATATACGGTTACTGAAAAAGAACTAATGGTTGTAGTATTTGCATTCGGCAAATTTTCGACCCTATCTGATATTATCCAAAACGATTGTCTATACCCATCACTCAGCTTTAAGACACAAATTTAAAAATCAAGATGATAAGCCACGTCTTATACGTTGGATTAGGCTATTACAAGAATTTGATGTATAAAAATGTTGTCGCCAACCACTTATCTCGGATTGATAATGATGAGACAAGTGATGACAGTGATGTCGACGATAAATTTCCTAGCGAAACTCTTATGGAAATAACCACCAAAGACACACTACGGTTCGCAGACTTTGCAAACTATTTGGTAGGCAATATTATACCTAAGGGAATGACATACCAACAAAGGAACAAATTTTTCTCTGATCTCAAAAACTACTTTTGGGAAGACCCCTACCTTTTCAAAGTATGTTCATACATTATGATTAGAAGCTATGTCTCAGGATTAGAAACTTGTACCATTCTTGATCAATGTCACTATAGACCTACTGGTGGACACTATGGACCAAACACCACAGATAAAAAAGTCTTAGACTCGGGATTTTACTGGCCAACAATCAATAAGGAAGCTCATACTCTAGTTCGCCTTTGCGAAGCATGTAAAACAATTGGGAATATATCCAGACGTGATGAAATGCCCTTAAATAGCATTCAAGTGTGCGAAGTTTTTGACATATGGGGTATCGACTTTATGGGACCATTACCAAAATCCTATAAATTTGAATACATCTTAGTCGTTGTCGATTATGTTTCCAAATGGGCCGAAGCTCAAGCTTTACCAACGAACGATGCCAGTGTTGTTATTTCATTCCTGAAAAAACTCTTCTGCCGTTTTGGTATGCCCAAAGCTCTCATAAGCGACCAAGGAACTCATTTCTGCAATAAAATAATGGAAAAAACCATGAAAAGATATGGAGTTACCCATCGTTTCTCTACATCATATCATCCTTAAACGAGCGAACAAGTTGAAAATACTAACAGAGCCCTTAAAAGAATCCTTTAAAAATTAGTTAAAGATAATCCAGCTGTTTGGTCAAGAAAGCTCGATGATGCTCTATGGGCCTTCAGAACTGCTTTCAAAACACAAACCAGTACCACACCATACAAACTCTTATACGGGAAAAACTGCCATTTACCTTTCGAAATCGAACACCGTACATACTGGGCACTGAAAAACTATAATTTTGATCTCATCGCCGCTGGTGAGAAAAGAATGTTTCAGTTACACGAGTTAGATGAACTCCGACATCAAGCGTATGAAAACTCTCGTTTATACAAGGCAAGAACCAAAGTCTGGCACGACTAGAAAACTCAAAATAAGAAAAGAGTTCAAACACGGAAACAAAGTGCTGTTATTCCATTCTAAGTACAAATTCAAACAGCTGAAACTGAGATCTCGATGGCTTGGACCATACGTAGTAAAACATCAATATACATCCGAATATGTTAAACTATATGGAAAAGATGGCAAGACGTTCATCGTTAACGGCCATCGACTCAAGCTCTACCACAAAGAAGAAAAAGACCAAAGGGAAGAAGTCACTCCCTTCTATCACCAAAACTAATCCTCAGAAATGCGAGTCTAGCTAATGACTCTCTTAAAAATTAAGCGCTTCGCGGGAGGCAACCCGTGCTTTATCTATGTTCCACTTAAGTGTGGAGGAGTCCCTCCTCCTCTATTTTATCTTCTAAAAAAACAAATATATTTTTCTTTTTTTGTATGTTTTGTTTGTTTACTCTTTTGCAGGTAATATTATAGATAGGAAAAGTATGGCTTTTTCTCAAAAGACAAGCTCTCTCAGCTATATCAAAATTATGCCCCGGGAAGTACTGTTTTCCCTTAATTTTCCATATTTTTTCTTTATCATTTCTTACATTGATGGTAATGTTTAACTTAAGTGTGGAGGGGAGCCAAATAGAAAAAAATTAAATATATCGTTTCTCTTCATGTTTGCCCTGCAATCTAGCTACAATTTCAACTGATAATTTAAAAAAAATTAATATATGCTTTTCTTCAAAAATTAAAAATGTATACACTTAGTAAGGCAAATCCTACTGGATTGATATCATAACTAGCACAAAATCAGTCCACTAAAATGTGAGGTATATTCTAGCCTTTGATGCAAATCCTTTGCACATTTGATAAGAGTGCCGGTAATTTAGTAGCTTCAGAATTTGTGCATGATCATCATTTACTAGACCGCACTAAGGTTAATTTATAGGCAATATCATATGATAAGAGGTAAAATAAAATCCTAAATGTATCCCCTGTATCTGCAGCACTCGCTTTTAATGTTAAACCCCCAAGTATCTCAAGATCTATGTGCTCAATATCTCAGCTCTGTGCCAGCCTTAAGTTATTAGTATTTGGTATTAAAAAAAATAAGTTCAAGTTATAAAGTGGTTATAAGGCTCTGGCTTAGCACATGAAATCAGTATATGTTATTCACCTGCATCATTATCACGTTTTACCTCTTTAAGATTTTGTTTATGTGCTCACGCCACAACGAACATGTTTATGTGTCTTGTACAAGCCTATGGTAGCTATCTAGATTATGTCTATGCAAATTGAGTGACTTCACAAATATAAACCCAATATGAGTTACTTGAGTGAATTTAAAAATTAAACACATTCCCTATGTGAGGTGCTTAGTTATATGTCTATGCCTGAAATGTTATAAAACTAGTAAACTCTTGTATAAAAATAATTTATCCACGTCCACGATAAATGATTTTGTTTTCTCGCTTTGATTGATTGAGGGCAAGCAATAGCCAAGTGTGGAGGGATTTGATAACGCCTAAATTATACATGTTTTTGGCGGCGTTATTTGTATATATTTCATCATTTCTCATGAACTTTTGATACTTAATCGCATGAAATATGTGCAGGTTCACTGGAAGACATAACATGCTTAAAATGATCAAGATACAAGTGTTTATGCTCATCGGCAGACAAGTTACAAGAAAAGAAATGACAAAGTCCAATTCTGCTCAAATGTGCGCCGCACAATCATATGTGTGTGCCGCACTTATCAACGAATTCAATGAAGGCATTAAAGACATGAAGTGCGCCGGTTTTCCAAGAATGTGCGTCGCACTTCCCTTCAGCATTAATGACAATTTTCCACCGACTTAGCAAAGTACGCCACACATTTTAGAATGTGCGCCGCACTTCGACCCCTTCTCATCCTATAAATAGAGGACGAAAATCATTCACAAAACACACTTCCATATCAATTCCTCTCATATCAGCTCTCTTTAAATCCCTAGGATTAAGCATAAAATTCCGGCGAAGACGAAGAGCATTATAGTATTTAGTCAAATAAAGGGTTAGTATGATTCGATACATGTAAACGGATTGTGTTCAATCCATCTTGAATCTGATTAGCGTATGTTTCTTGTTTCTCTACTTTACTTTGTTATGAATACCATAACCATGAGTGGCTAAGCTCCTTATGTATACTCAGTGATGTTATTATAATAAATTAGTATTTGGTGTTATTACGATCTTATTTAATCTTGAGCTTGTGTTGAAATTATATCGTGTCTAATCTTATCAACTTTGTTAATCAACTTTGATTGTATACACATAACAGTATAGTTCGAAAGACCCGTTGTGTGCTATATTATTTTAAAGATTTATCTATGTCTTTATAGTTTGGTTGGAGAAATCCGCTTACGTTATTTGATAAACAAAATAGATTTGACATAATAGTAACTTGGTTATTTGCGTGACTCATCTGATTAAGTTAACTAATATAAGTCTTAAGCTAAAATAAGTTAATTTGTGAAAACATTTTTTGATGAAAAAACCTTTTTATAAGTTAAGTCCTAAAATCGAAGATCATAATCATTACCATTGCTTATGAATTATATGAAACTAACCGAGTAGTCATTCTCCTTTATTATTGAATCCATCATCAATCATATCTCATCTGAAAAGTCTTTAAGTTTTGTTTTAAAACTTATGATTATACGAACATAATCAAATCCCTGTGACGACCTGGTCTTACCTAAAATATTATACTACATTCGTGGGTTATACTTTTACCTGTGTGTTTCCATTTAGTAATAGGTAATTCTAGTCTTATAAATTTAAAGCTTTTGAAACACATCAGGGTTCTCTGCCCGTTAGTGCGTTGTAGACCATTGGTGAAACGAGTTTTATAAATTTAAAACTTGGTAAATAATTTAAAAGAAAATACGCATCAAGTTTTTGACGCCGTTGCCGGGGAGCTAAACAGGTTTTAAATTTGAGTTTTGTATATATTTTATTTAAATATATTTAATTTCTTGCTATTTATTATTTTTCTTGTAAGAGCACAATCTACTCGTATCTTGTGTTTGATTTTCAGGAATCATATAAATAGAGCATGATATTGAGAACATGACGCTTAACAAGTACTTAGAGTACGAAGCTGAGAAGGAAAGGCGATCATGGTGTAATGTTCGATCCAAAAGTAGTCCAACAAGGTATGAAGGGGCGGATTTTAACTATTCTCACCGTGACAAGAGTGTAACTTTGGATTTTCTGCATTACTATGAGGACGCATTGATCGACAAATATTACGCGTTACCTCTCCTATTTCCTTGTTTCCGACCTTCCCAACCACATAACGAATGTGGTTATGAATCTCCTGCTAAGAATGACAATGTGGACATTGAAATCATGACGATAGCGGAATATTATCTATACGTTGCTAAACGTGGTCTAGAGAAAAATCCACTAAACGATCACTCCTATGGTTTCACACCCCAGTTTTTTGCTCAACCACCGCATACACCTAACACTCCTGTGGATAAGAAGGATTTTGGCCTCGAAGAGATCTTGGATGACTTTTTAAAAATAGGAGCTAAAAATCTAAAGCTAATGGGATAAGAAAATTTTCAAAATAGTATTTGTGAACATGATGTTGACAACATTAGTGACTTGGAGAAAGAGGACGCTTAGGAGGAAGATGGTGATGATGGGGATATTTATGATATTTAGGATATTTAGGATATTACGGTCGAAGACGTAGAATAGATTAGGCAATTGCTCACACCTAACGTTCCTGATGTAATGGACGATTTTACACAACCTTTGATCCCAAAAATCATACACACCATGCCACCTGATGAAGATTATGTAGCACCGGCTACTAAATCAATTTTAGATGAACTTTTTGTTAGGTATTAGAAAAAGACTCGGCCACCCCGTGTATTTTACTGTTTATTATAGCTCGTGGTTAATAGTTTAACGTATGACTTTCGGTAATTAACCGGGTACTAATCTCTGGTTTATTGTAAGAACTATATATATACCTCTTCCAACTTTGGAAGAGGTAGCTAGTCAATTATTCATTTCCATATTACACATAGAGCTTTCTCTCTCTAGAAAAACTCTCTCATGTGTTTCTCTCTCTAGAAACTAGCCAAATCCAAGAATCGTCACCATGTTATGATTTATGATATACCACAATTGGTACCAGAGCGTTTGGGATGATTAGATCGTGTGTATGTGCGATTTCTTTCTTGATTTAGATCATAATGTGTACTTTTGAAGGTTTGTAGCTCATTTTTTTATTTTCTCCAGATTTTGATGTTTGTGATGTTAAAGTTTAGGAGTTACTAGTTGCTATATCCTTGTAGTACTGAGTTAGGCAAAAGAAATCAAGCAAAATCGTTCAAAAGGGTGGTTTATAGGTGTTTTTAAGTGATAAAGTTCGTTGTTCTTCGTGGAGAGTTGGCAGATATTCTTCATGGCGGTTTGCTATTTACCTTTGACGGCGAGTTGCCTATTTTAAACAACGGTGGTTTGTTCTTATTCTTCGAGGCGGTTTGTTCTAATACTTCACGGCGAGTTGATAACCTCTGGCGGCGAGTTGAGCTACTGTCTTTGACATTTGGAATATTTCAAACTTGGGACTTAACAACTCTAAAACGCAAAACAAATACGTTAACTTCACCACTTTTAACGTACACTCACTAATCATTGATCGATCAAAACATATCATATCATAATAAAACAAGATGTCTAACATGTCGGAAGATATCCAGTATGCCGGTTCTGATACACGCCCACCAATGCTTGATAGAACAGATTTTGAATCTTGGCAACAACGTATACGTCTGTATTGTCTGGGAAAGGATAATGGAGAGAACATAATGAAGTCAATTAATGAAGGTCCATTTCAAATGGGAACGCTCGCAGAAACTCTTGCTGAAGAAACCGAGGGTGCACTTCAACAAGGTCCAGTACGTGCTAGAGTCTTTACCGATCTTTCAGCTCAAGAAAAGGAAAGGTATAAAGCTGACATTCGTGCAATAAATATCCTACTTCAAGGTATACCAAAAGACATCTACTCACTCATCAATCACTATACTGATGACGCCAAAGACATTTGGGACAATGTGAAGATGATTCTGGAAGGTTCTGAGTTAACAAAGGATGACAGGGAATCTCAGTTATACGATGAATTTAAACACTTCCGTCAAATCAAAGGAGAAACCATTCACGGATACTATGTTAGGTTTACGAAGCTCATAAATGACATGAGAAACATCAAGATGACCATGCCCACTGTTTATTATAGCTCGTAGTTTAATAGTTAATAGTATGATTTTTGGTATTAAGCCGGGTACTAATACCTGGTATATTGTAAGAACTATATAAGCCTCTTCCAACTTTAGAAGAAAAAAGCTAGTCATTTATTCTTTTCTTATAAAACATATTTTCTCTTACTAAAAAATCTCTCTCATGTGTTTCTCTCTCTAGAAACTAGCCAAGTCTAAGAATCGACTCCGTGTTATGATATATGAAATACTACAGAATCAATAAAGGATTAAGAGCATCTTACTCTTAGCAATACCTGATGAGTACCTCCTCAAGTTCCACAATGTTCCTGATGCTAAATCTTTGTGGGCTGCAATAAAATCTAGATTT
>BQNB010017733.1:0-69434 GCA_026074375.1 Tanacetum coccineum | reverse complement strand
GTCTAGTGTATGTTCCCGGGAATTCTATAATGCTAATTGGGCCTAGTTATAGACTTTAAGCCCATTAGATATCAAGCCCGACCTTGGAAGCCCACTTAGACCCAAGGTCGGCCCATGTCCACAACTATATAAAGCCCTCTTCAAGTGTGGAGAGGGTGTTGCTCATTTTTACTTTCATTAATGTGTAGCCATTTTCTTTTGTTTATTTCTGTCTCTAAAACATCATTCTCTCTCTAAATTTGCAAGCAATTTCGTATGTGTTTGATTGTGAAGTGATAAGCTAACAGTGTTCAAGTTAAAGATTATCAAGGAAGATTGTTAGAAGGCTTTCAAGATATCTCAAAGTATGAGCATGTTGGTCTAAAGATACAAGATCGCGAGATGGCGATGTATGACAAAGATGTTCAAGTGATGATACAAGATTTATGATCTCATGAAGTTCAAGATCAATGTTTATCAAACATGATGGAACAAGCTCAAGATCAGAGATCATTGCATATAATACAAGATAAAGTACAAAGATTCAAGACTACGAGCAAGACTGAAGAATATTCGTAGAATGCTAAGTTTAAGTCAATTGTAAATTGGAGTGACCTCCCTTAGGGGAAGATTCTTAGGAATCAAGAAAAGACTGAGTCACTACGAATATATAAGTTCATAGCTCGTAGTATACGCAATATTAAGTTTAGTAAGGAAACAGGCCGACCCATGGACTATCCATGGAGTCCACGCCCCCAAGTTACACAATGTAACTATAAATACCCGCTCCACACATGGAGAGGATGTTGGTTTTCTCATTTATGATATTACTTTCTCTCTCTAGAAAACAAAGCATCCTTTCTCTTTAGACTTTCTCAAATTGTCTAAATACGAGTGTTACGGTGTAGAAAGATTGATGTTTCTACGATGTAGCAAATGCCGCTTATGAAAAAGCCTTAAAATACAAACCCTAACTCACAAAAAGGAGACCTTAACTAGTATGCGGTATAACTGAAACAAAAGAGCTTGATTGACAAATATCAATTTGAGGCTATAGTTATTACAATTAGCCTAAGTAGGTTAAAATTAATAGACGATATGGTCTAAGATAACGAAGGTACATGGATATCTACAAAGTAGTTTAAGTGTTCTTAGTAAAATAACATCACAAGCAACTCACACAGGTTAGTTGGCGGACTTAACGAATGACATATAACTAAATATCATCCACTAGTATTGAGGTAGAAGGTTATAGGGCATGTGTGTAGGTTTTAGCTGCCAATACTAGACTTATACTTCATACGAGTCACTAATCATGGATTTAGTTAGAGATTGCACGAATAGATCATGTCGTTATTCGCTCATTAAAAGAATAACTAGATGAACACTACTTTAATCCAATTGATTTCAGCCCCGTTTTAATTACTTGTCATTTATTTTATGGTTTTTATTTATATTTTCTTAAAACCACGATTATTGGATCTAAACCCCCCCCCCCCCCCTCCCCCCCTCTTAATTTACTGTTTTTGTCTTAATTTATTTTACAAACGAATGTAAGCGCTTATACGAATGACACCAAGTCTACACGATACGCAATTGGATACACTGCCCGAGAGTGCTGGTATTTCTTGTTAAACTCAAAGTATAAATATAAAACAAAATTTCACAATAAGTTTTTGGTGCTGCTGACGGAGAACGGTTTTGATTTTTATTTGTTTAAGTAAATTTTTGTGTTTTATTAGTTTTTCTTAGTTGTTTTGTGTTTGTCTTCGTGTATTTGGTTTTTGTTTAACTGAAAAACATTTCCAAAAACCATACACGGCATGGCAAATAATACTTGCTATGACATAGAGGTGTATACGACGTCATAGATTTCATGGGTTACGGCATAGACAGAAAGGTTTCTGTAAAAAAAACTTGTCTATTTTCGTGTTTCATGCATATTTAGTTTTGGTTCTTAGTAACTTTTGTATATTTTCTCTTTTTGTTGTTAGTGTAAATTTTAGATTACTCACTAGGTTTCACGGGCGACAAGTCAACCCAAATATATAACAGGACCCTAATTTTGTAAAACACAAAAATAGCCTCCAATAGGCTATATCTAACAAAGATCTAAACACAAATAACATGATTCAACACTTAAATTAAAGATTTAGCAAAATACAAGAAGGGAATTGATATGTACACATATGAGTTTGATTAATACACATATATACAAATGTAAATACTCCCTCCGTCCCAAAATTATTGTTCCCCGACAAAAAACACACAGTTTAAGAAAAGTGCATTTATTACTGTTTTCTCTTTTTTACTTTTTGGCATAATAACAGTTTTACCCTTAGCTAATTAATTAAAGTCTTCTTTAATGTTTGTAATTATAATTTCAAACAAAGGTAATATAGTAAACTTGATAAAAATTCCTTATCTATTTTTAGTAGCGGACAATTAAATTGGGACATCCCAAAATAGAAATGTGGACAATAAAAATAAGACGGAGGGAGTAGATTGTTAATTGTTATGCCCTTAATTTTAACCCCTTTTTAAATACCCTAAACTTGAAACTAATTGTTCTGGCCTCTTCCAGTGTTTACTGATAACACTAACCGTCTCCATTTAATCCGTCACTGGCATATAAGCACAAGTGATTTATTTATCCTTTGCTAAACGAATTGATCACCATGTTTTGCTGTCGCAATCAAATCGAATGTATACATCATGCAATAGCTTCTCATGTTTGCCATAATATCTGATGATTCAAAAACGTTTTTATGATTGTTCATGTCTTGAGTTTAAAAGAAATTTACTATTTTTCATGCATAACAATTGTTACATGCACCATTCTGAACAACTTATGATTTTACATGCACCAATATTTTAAACAACTTATCTATACTACATATAAAGCAAATTAGACACTCTCCCTTCATTTAATGCCCAAAAAAAAAATAAGTAATCCAAATTATAAAGCATAATGTACAATCCTTAAATGTAACCTTTCACCACAAAAAAATTAAGTAATCCAAGCTATAAAGCATAATGTACAATCTTTAAATGCAACCTTTCACCACAAAATCAACTATCTAACAAATACAAATTCTAAAACAAAATGTATAACATTTATTCCTCCATGCATATATTATAAGTATAAATTAATTAAATACACTAATTAATGTTATTTTTAGAAAACCCCTAAGATGAAAAATATATATATTAAAGCAAATTGTACAACATTTATTCTTCCACGCAGATGTTACAAGTATAAACTAATTAAATACACTAATTAAATACAATAATTAATGTTACTTTAAAAACACTCCTAAAATAAAAAATACATTGTTATTATACATATTATACAAGCTAATAAAACATACAAAGCTTAAACAATTTATATGCTAACAAGTTGATGATACATATGGTTTTAAAAACTGAACCGGACCAACAGATTCAACCAGAAATCAGAGTCGTCACCGGTTTGGCTAGCCAATAAAATCTGTCCGAAAATGAAACGGAGATGACCGGTCAAAACCGCTAAAAACAGGTGAATCGGGTCGAACTGAGATCATTTTTTTTATTCTCTGGTTAATCAGTTCATTTTTGTTTTGTAGGCGTCTACACTTTATTACAGGGTATATGCCGCTGCAACGCGCGGGTACCCTGCTAGTATGCTAATACATATAAAGCCGGACCGGACCAACGGGTTCAACCAGAAACATGAGTGGTCACCGGTTCGGCTAGTAAATAAAAGCTTAAAACGAATCGTTCAGAACCTATAAAAATGATCGTTTTCTTTTTCTTTTTTTCGGGTTAATCACAGGGTACCTGCCGCCGCAACACGCGGGTACCTTGCTAGTGATGAATGAACTACATAAAAATTATACAGGGTCGGACCTGGGGCTGGGCGAGCTGGGCGATCGCCCAAGGCATCAAATAAATCGAGGGCATCAAATTTTCGGTGTTAAGTTTATATGTTAATTTTTTCCGGCCAGATAATGGTTAAAAATGGAAGAGACGGTGGTCAAGCATGGAAGATGAAGTGATGACAGAATTTGATTGGTTTAAAAGTGGAGAGAGAAACTCTTGCTTTTACGTATCCCTAAATTTGTCACGTGTGTGAGAGATTTGTTTTATTAACACACTAGTTTTAATTCCCGTGCACGCACGAGCCTTGTACATTATGTTTTTTAAATATATTTATAATTTTTATTTTTTCTGTTTTATAAGTTATTAAAGTTTAAGGGGTTATTTGTTTTTTTTTAAGTCATAATAAAATTTATAAATTTATAAATTTACCCTTAACTCTATACAATTTATTTAAAATTAAACCACTAAAGTTTTATTAATCGTCTCCTCTTTTTTTCAAGTTTTTGTTTTTATAAATTTGACACATATATTTTTATGTGTTTTTTTTCTTTATCAGATTTCTCCACCAAAATAATGTCAATTTTAGAAGTATTTAAGCTTTTTAATTAAACATATATTCAAAAATAATAAAAATTTTGAAGCATCATACCTAATAAGGAAAGATTCTTTTTTTTTAAATGCAAAAGTTCTCACTTTTCGTTTTCCTTTACTAAGTAAAAAGATTTGTGGACAAATCCACTGTCGTTTTGACAGTGGGTCACAGTGCTACAGTATCAGGCTTTCATTTTGGGCCAGCCTAATTTTGGTTTTTTTTTTTTTTAATTTGTATGCACAAAGTAGGAGGGAAAAAAATATTATAAAAGTTTCAATTTATTCAGATAAAAAAAATACCCGCGGAAACATCTTCGATACCTAATAACTTTAAAATAATCGATATGGTCACAAACGTACAACTCATTATATTAAAAAAAACTCATATAGCAAAAAAAAACAACACTTCAAACATGAGGCCCAACACATAAGCCATATAAAAAAAATTATTACTAATATACACATTTGTCGACAAACTAGCCTAAAATTCGCATAAAATGTGGCCCAAAATCTGGCCAAAAAAAAAAGATATCGAACCGTCCCAAAAAAAGAAAATATTCCGGAAAAAATTAACCCGTCCCGGCGCAAAAAAAAAATTCCCGAATCGTACAAAAAAAGAAAATATCCGGGAAAAAATTAGCCAAAAAAAACCCCAAAAATAGCCTAAAATCTGGCCCCAAAGTAAAAAAAAATACAAAACGGACCCTCACCTTTTAACTATTTACGATTTTCTTACACAAAAATTCTTGTAAAAAAATTTACAAAGCCGTCCCAAAAAAAGAAAATATTCGGGAAAAAATTAGCCCGTCCCAACGCAAATTTTTTTTCCCCGAATCATACAAAAAAAGAAAATATTAAAAATTAGCCCCGCCATAACGCATCGCCAAAAAAAACCCCCCGAAACGTAAAAAAAAATTATTCGGGAAAAAATTAGTCCCGCCGCGACGCGCGGGTTCTTTTGCTTGTTATTCTTATACTAACTTGTTTTATTTCAAACTTTTTAAAAAAAGGAATTCTATTAGATTATTTTTAATTTCAAACTTGTAATATGACGTGATAAAATATAGTTAATACTGTTTTTGTAAAATTTAGATGGAACAAATAAGTTAGGCATGTGTAATTTTGATTAACAACAATATGTTTTAATTGATGTTGTTTACTTTTTATCTATAGTTTTAAAAATAGAAAAACTATTTAGTTCAAAAAAAGAGAAAAATTATAATACGGTTTTTGGAATCGCTTCAAGTGGTTGAACCGCTAAGTAGGTCGGTTCGAATTGTTGTCCATTCTCATGAGTTAACAAAAATGTTGTTCAACACTTCAACAAAATGTGTTATTGTTTTAACAATAAATTTCAAATTTTGTTCTTTTCGTTTACATACAATCTCACATTTCATTTTTTTAACAAAATAAGTATGAACGCAGTCTCGATGGTTGTCAGATCATGCACCTTTCGCCTTTTTGAGGTACGGTTTATTGTAAAAAAATTTGGTCAAAATAACAAAAATGCAAGATTTGTTAAGGACTGTGGGTATACTTTTATTGTCTAGCTTCTTGCTAGTGTTTTTAATAAGGTTGTCGTTCAAAAAAAAAATATTTATCTTGTAAAAAGAACTAGATGTGCGTTTCACATAGACGAAGTTTTAAAGTAACTCTTGTTTTAAGGTAAGAATTATACAAAATACATAATGTATTTTTTTAGTTTATAAAGAGTAAATTGCAAAAATGGTCCTTGTGGTTTGGCCAAATTGCATATTTGTCCGTGGACACTCAAATTTTCAAAAATGTACAAAAAAAATAAAAAAAAAAATCTTGTTATATAATTTAAAATTATTAATTAATTAATATTTTAAAATAAGGTTTTGGTATTCCACTTATGAGTACAGGTTTTTGTGCGACTTGAATTGATTAAAAAATAAAAAAAACCCCTCTGCAATTTTGGCCAAACCAACAATGTAACCAAATTTTTGCAATAATAAAAATAAATTAAAAAAATCTGTAAGAGAAATTAATTATTAATATCGATTTCAGTTTACTTTGACAACGAGCATCACCAAAAAAAATATAAACAAAAAAAAAAAATTATTTTTTTTTATTTTCGTTTAAAAAAACAAAGTTATATGACAAAAAAATTAAAAAAATTATTTCGGTTTCAATTTACGAGCAATTTAAAAAAAATTAAAGTTTTTTTTATTTCGGTTTCAGTTTACAAGCAATAAAAAACATTAAAAAAATTTAAATTTTTTTTATTTCGGTTTCATTTTACAAGCAATAATAAAAAAAACTTTTAAAAATTATTAATTTTTTTTATTTCGGTTTCAGTTTACGAGCAATAATAAAAAAAATTAAATTTAAATTTTTTATGTCGGTTTCAGTTTACGAGCAATAATAAAAAAATCTAAAAAATTAAAAAAAATATATTTCGGTTTCACTTTACGAGCAATAATAAAAAAATATTTTAAAAAGAATTTTAAATTCTTTTTATGTCGGTTTCACTTTACGAGCAATAATAAAAAAAAAATTAATTTTGTTTCAGTTTACAAGCAATAATAAAAAAAAATATTAATTTTTTTTTAAAATTTTTAAAGTTTAATATATTTTTTTATTATTGATCGTAAACTGAAATCGAAATAAAAAAAATTTAAATTTTTTTAATTCTTTTTATTATTGCTCGTAAACTGAAACCGAAATAAAAAAAAAAAAATTTTAATTTTTTTTTATTATTGCTCGTAAACTGAAATCGAATTAAAAAAAATTAAAATTTTTAATTTTTTTAAATTATTGCTCGTAAAACTGAAACCGAAATAAAAAAAATTATAAAAAAAATTCTTACAGATTTTTTTTAATATTTAATTTTTTTTATTATTGCAAAAATGGTCCTTATGGTTTGGCCAAATTGCAGAGGGGTATTTTAGTCATTTCAAGTCGACCAAGGACCAAAAGTGGAACCAAACTTTCAAAATAATGACTTTTTTTGTAATTTCGAAATTTGACGGACCAAATCTGCAATTTGGCCAAACCACAAGGACCATTTTTGCAATTTACTCGTTTATAAATTTCAAGAGGGGCATTTTTCGATTGTTTCACCAATTTTTTGATTGTTTCGCCTAGGCAAGAAGAGGGAATCGATTTCGAGGAATCATTTGCACCGGTTGTTAGAATAGAGGTCATCCGAATAATGCCGCTCATAAGAATATGACGATCTACCAAATGGACGTCAAAACGGCTTTTTTAAATGGCGAGCTCAAAGAAGAGGTATACGTTTCTCAACCAGAAGGATTTGTTGATCATGACAACCCATCGCATGTGTACAAGCTGAAAAAGGCCCTCTACGGTCTCAAACAAGCACCACGTGCATGGTACGACATGCTGTCAAGCTTCCTAATCTCACAACATTTCTTCAAATGTGCAGTTGATCCAACACTCTTCACACGGCAAGCTGAGAACGACTTATTACTGGTAAAAATTTATGTTGACGATATAATATTTGCATCCACTAATACTGCCATGTGTAATGAGTTTGCTAATCAGATGACCACTAAGTTCAAGATGTCAATGATGAGGCAAATGCCATTCTTTTTAGGATTACAAATTTTACAAAGTCCAGAGGCATCTTTATAAACCAATTTAAATATGCTTCTGAAATTGTTAAAAAATATGGTATGCTCTCTAGTGATTCTGTAGACACACTTATGATAGAAAAGAGTAAACTGAATTCCTAACAATCTCCCCCTAAGAGACGATCATTGAGATCTCATAAATGATCAACACTTTTTGTATTTCTAACATTTTGAAAAAGGAAACCAAAGCAAAATAAGATGAATACATTGAAGAGATTGTTGCTTTAGAAAAGAAAAAGAAAGCATTAGATAACATTATTTATAAAGTGGATCAATCTGTACAAACAATGCATATGTTAACGAAACCACAAGTTTTTTTACGATAATACTCATAAACAAGCTCTTGATTATCAAAATCTCTTTTATCTCAAGAAAGCTCAGCGGATTAAGCCTACATTGTATGATGGTAGTGTGTTAACTAAGAAGCATGATGTGATGTATGTGGTTGATTCTGAAAAGACATTGATTTTAGCTGAAGAGGGTCGATCAAAAATGAATGAAAAACAAAATGATCCAATTTCAAAAGAGAAGAATGTGAATATTTGTCCAATTAATTATGGTGAATTGAATAAATTATCTGAGCATTTTGGAAAACATTTTGTTCCTCAAAAAGAATTGTCTGCAAAACAAGCTTTCTGGTTACCGATTTCAAACCCAATTTCTTAACAACTTGTTGTTCCACCCACATTAGTTAAAACTAAAGCTCCCCGTGAACTTCCAAAAGTAAGTTTGGCAAAGAAAAGTTTTCAAAAACTAAAAAATCATCATGCTAGTTTTGACAAGGTGGTGAAAGTAAGAACCACACCTGCGGGAAGAACTGAGGGTACATGGGGTATTGAACACAACAAGAAGTTTTCGTAACAAAGGTAATTTCATTTATGAACTCTTTAAGGGAATCATTTAAGGACTTTGACAATGGCCTTCACCTTGAGCTTAATGAAATGAAAGCGCTTTTTAACTAAATGGAAGCTGAGGTTGAACAGTGTTTTGTAGACAAGAAATGTTTTGAAATTCAAAAGAAATAACTTTTTCTTGAAAACGATGGACTCTTGGCACTAATCATCTCTCAAGATATAGTGCATACTGCTGTAAGTTCTATAGCTGCCATTATTGATTTTAAAAAAATGAAGAAGAGTTTTCTAGATGAGTATAATGAGTCTTTAGATCTCAGGGCCGAGCTTTTAAAAAAGAATGAAATGGTTGAAAAAGTTCTTTACAACGAACTTTCAAAAAGATGTTCACGACTTGAGAATCACTGTATTTCTCTTGAAATTGAAAAACAACAGTTAAAAGAACTTCTTTGAAGTAATAAACCATGTCAAAATCAGGATGTTCCTGAATTTAGAGAATTTTTCAAAATTCATAATTTGAAAGCTCAACTGCAAGAGAAGGACACAACAATCAGCAACCTGAAAAAGCACATTGCTAATCTGAAAGAAAAAGTCGTTGCTGATTGTAGTAAATCTGTGAATAATTCAAGAGTAATTTCCTCTGGAATGTACAAAATAGATTTGCAACCTCTTTCCTCTACTCTTAGGAAAAATAAGGAAGTTCATGAAGATTACTTGAAAATAACAAAAGATCATACTGACACACTCCGTGGAATCGTAGAGCATGCTAGAGCTTTAGAACCATCTAATAATGCTTTATATTTTGCCTGTCAATATACCCAACGCATTTAGGAGTTGCTAGTATGTGTTAATGCTTCATGCCCTAGTTGCCAAAAAAGATAGGGCGAAACCAGTTATAGCTAAAACCAAAAACAGGAATAGGCGACTTGCTTTTGAGGAAAAATGTGACACATCCGCAACAACAACACAAAAACAGGCAGCATTACAGACCAAATAGACCACTAACAAACCTTTGTTTCCTTCTACAGGAGTAAGAAGTTCTACTAGCGCTAGCGGATCACAATCTAAAGGCAATACAAGGAAAAATAGGATCACACCAGCTGCAATTAGCAACAATACGAATAAGACAGTAGAAGTTCACCCTAGGAAAGTTATGTCTAGTTCAAATAAAAAGAATCATGTGTCTATGTGTAATGCAAATTCTAAACATGCTATAAAAGATGTGAATTCTAAGTTTGTGTGTTCTACATGCAATGGTTGTTTATTTTCTTCTAATCATGATAAATGTGTTGTTGCATATATAATTGATGTGAATGAGCGTGCTAAATCTAAGTCTGGTAAGAGCACAAAGATGGAATGGAAACCTACTGGCAAAGTATTTACTAGTATTGGACATAGGTGGTTACCTACAGGAAGGACTTTCACTATAAATGGAACAAAGTGCCATATGACTAGAATCACTTCCAATTCCATAGTGCCTCCTCAGGAAACAAGTCAAACACCCGTAGTTACTACAACTCCAGAAATTAAGGTATAACGTAGGAGAACCAAAGTTGCAAAATCTGTAAGTTTCAGTGATGACCCTAGCATCTTAGGACCTAGGCCTTCTAACATCTTGGAACCTAACAAAAATTAGGGATCCTCTTTTTCAAATTCTCCATCTTCTCGTGTCTAATGCAGGTCGTCCAAATCGTCCTCTGGTACTTGGACCGGGGCTGCTCCAAGCACATGACCGGACAAAACTCTTAGATCATCAACTTTGTTGACAAATTCATAGGAACTGTCAGATTTGGTAATGATCAAATTACAAAGATTATAGGATAAGGTGATTATCAGCTAGGGAATGTTACAATTTCTAGGGTTTACTATGTTGAGGGACTTGGTCATAATTTATTCTCTGTAGGTCAATTCTATGACTCTGATCTTAAAGAAGCATTCCGCAAACATACTTATTTTGTTTGGAATTTAGAAGGTGTAGACTTACTTTCAGGATCAAGGGACACAAATTTGTACGCTATCTCATAGGATGATATGCTAAAGTCCTCTCTAATATGTCTCTTGTCCAAAGCCTCCAAGACTAAAAGCTGGTTATGGCACCGACGGTTGTCCTATTTAAACTTCAGTACTATTAATCAGTTAGCGAAGCAAGGTCTTGTTCGAGGTTTACCCAAGCAGAAGTACGAGAAAGATCATTTATGTTCTACGTGTTCACTCGGGAAAAGCAAGAAGCATTCTTACAAACCAAAAGTAGAAGACACCATTCAAGAAAAACTGTATCTATTGCACATGGATCTTTGCGGGCCAATGCTTGTCGAGAGTATCAACGAGAAAAAGTATATCTTGGTTATCGTTGATGATTATTCAAGGTTTACATGGGTTAATTTTTGAGATCAAATGATGAAACTCTTGAGGTCATCATAAAAATTATCAAACACGTACTAGTTCGTTGTTGGGAATTAGAGGCTTCTACAACTTAATGCTACTGGTTCAAGTTTGTGTTGCTGCTAAAGATTAGAGAAAACAGTCTAAGTTATTAGTACTGTTAGTTTAATAGTTAGTACTGCCAATATAAAGTGTTAGTACTGTCAGTTTATTAGTACTGTTAGTTATAATAGTTAGTACTGCTAAAGTGATGTGCATGAGATATATTAGGAATAGATATGCATTGATTAGTATACGCGTTTTGTAAGCCCATTATGGTTTCCTTGGTGTATAAAAGGAACCTTACGGCATAGATTAGAATATATAGTTTTCATAGCAAATGTAGTTAGTAGCTTCAAGGTTATTTTGTAACCCTATCACTATTCAGAGTGATCGTTTTATATTGAGGCTGAAAGTTTGGTTTACATTTGTGTTCATTTGTTAATCTTCTTATTGCTTAAAGTCTAGATTCCCCATAGACTTTAAGTTATCTCACAAAGTTTATGTCTTAGTAGTTTTGGATTTATCCAATGTTACTAACCTTTATACAAGCTAAAGGAGATCAAGATCTATTCAGAAGGGATCAACAAATGGTATCAGAGCTTGTTGAGAAACTTTGAATAAGAAGAACTCTAAACCCTACTCAAGATCTGGTAGTAAAAGAAAAGATGAAGTCACAATCAGAAACTTCCCAAACGGTGTCTGTACTAAAACTTCCAGTACTCAAAACTAGGGAGTATGATCTATGGAGCATGAGGATGGAACAATACCTCACTTTCACTGATCATGCCCTTTGGGAGGTAATAGTAAATGGTGATTCAGTTTCACCAATTGCATCAGCTAGTACTGGTGCTTAAGGTCTTATTCCTCTTAAAACTGCTGAACAAAAGCTAGCAAGGAAAATGAACTAAAGCAAAAAAGCACTCTTATGCTAGACATTCCTGATGAGCACCTACTGAAGTTTCATGCTTGCAAGGATGCAAAGTCCCTATGGAAGCTATCAATAATAGGTTTGGAGGAAACAAGGAATCAAAAAGGATGCAGAAGACAATTCTCAAGCAGAATTATGAAAACTTTGCTGCATTAAGTCAAGAAAGACTGGATAAAACCTATGATAGGTTTCAAAAGCTCATTAGTCAACTTGAAATCCATGGTGAAGTTATCTCCCAGGAGGATGCAAACCTGAAGTTGTTGAGAAGTTTACCATTAGCTTGGAACAATATTGCTTTAATCATGAGAAACAAATCTGATCTAGACACATTGAACATGGATGATTTGTATAATAATCTGAAGGTGTATGAATCAGAGATCAAAGTCCAATTAAGTTCAAGCTTAAATTCCCAGAATTTGGCCTTTGTTTCCTCTGATAACTCCAGCAGCACTAATGAAACAGTTAATAATGCTCATAGTGTTTCTGCTGCTAGTTCTAAGGATCAAGCTTCTACTGCATCATATGCTGATGATGTCATATTTTCTTTTTTTGTTAACCAATCCAATGCCCCACAGTTGGACAATGAAGATTTGGAACAGATTGATGCTGATGATCTTGAAGAAATGGATCTCAAATGGTAAGTGGCAATGCTTACCATGAGAGTTAAGAGGTTCATAAAGAAAACAGGAAGGAAGCTGGATTTAAATGACAAAGAGACTGTTGGCTTTGACAGGACAAAGGTTAAATGCTACAACTGCCATAGGAGAGTTCATTTTGCTAGAGAATGCATGGCACCAAGGAATCAGGGGAATAGAAATAGAGATGCTCCAAGAAGGAATGCACCAGTGGACAAATCTACTACAAATGCATTGGTTGTTCAAGATGGGATAGGTGGTTATGATTGGATCTTTTAGGCTAAAGAAGGCCTCACAAACTTTGCACTAATGGCCTATACATCTCAAGGTTCATCAAGTTCAGACTCTTACATACTTGCTCTAAAGATTGTTTAAAATCATATGAAGCTCTTCAAAAACAGTATGATCAACAGCGTGAAGCTCTTAATAAATCTAATCTAGAAATAATAGGTTATCAAATGGGATTAGAATCATTAGAAGCTAGGATAGTTGTTCATGAAAAGAATGAAACTGTTTATGAAGAAAATATTAAAATTTTAAAGTATGATGTCCAAGTGAAAGATATTTCTATCAAAGACCTTAAAAATCATTTAGAAGAAGCTTTAAAAGAGAAGGATGATTTGAAACTTAAACTAGAAAAATTTGAAGAATCATCAAAGAATCTAACTAAACTGATTAATAGTCAAATAAGTGCTAAAGACAAAACTGGTCTTGGTTATGATGGTCAAATAAATGAGAGTGAATTGAATAATATTCATATGAATAAGAGTGAAGTGGTTCATAGTGTGTTTAACTGTAGAGAAAGTGATGTGGATGATAATCCAATAAATGATAGATTCAAAATAGGTGAAGGGTTTCATGCAGTTCCCCTCCCTACATTGGGGACTACATGCCCCTAAAACCTGACTTATCTTTTGCTGGTTTAGAAGAATCTGTTTTTAAGTCTGCAGTGAGAAAGACCACCACTAGTGTGCCTGAAACTGAAACTAGTATATCTAAGACTAGTAAGGATATTGTAGAAAAGCCTAAAACTGTTAGGCCTAGTGCTCTTATCATTGAAGAATGAGACACTGATAATGATAATGATAGTGTGTTTAGACCTAAATCTAATCAGACAAAACCAAAGTTTACTAAAATTAATTTTTTCAAATCTGGTAAGAATGTGAAATCTATTAATAAGGAAAACACACATAGACAAGTAGAGTATCCTAGGAAAAGTCAATATCCTAGGGGAAATAGAAGAAACTAGAATGGGATGATGACTCAGAAACTAGGGAATGGTTTTGAGTTTATAAAGAAAGCTTGTTTTGTATGTGAGAGTTTCAACCATTTAATCAAAGACTGTGATTTTCATGACAATAAAATGGTAGAAAAACCAGTGTTGAAAAATAAAGGAAGGGTTACTGGTCAAAGGGAAATTAGACCAGTATGGAACAATGCTCAAAGGGTGAACTACCAAAATAAATTGACTCACCCACATCCTAAAAGGAATTTTGTTCCAACAGCAGTTGCAACAAAGTCAAGACAAGTGCCAGTTAATGCTGCTAAGCAAAGCTCTTCTAAAGCAGCAGCATCAATTAGTATTGACAGGCCTGTTAATACTAATGCCCCTAAACTAAAAGTAAATGATGAAATACCCACAACTTACTCTTATTTTCAAGCACATTCACTAGTAAAGAATCCCATTAACAAAAGAACGGCAGTTACAAACATTAATTTCAATAAAAAAAATTAATACTGCTAAGGTTAATAATGTAACTACTGATGGGCCAAAAGCAGTAGTTAGTGCTGCTGAGGGAAATGGGGAAAATGCTGTTAAGTCCTCAGCATGCTGGATTTAGAGACCAACACAACAAGAAATAGTTTTATTGATCATATCTTCCAAAGATCAGTGGACTTAAAAGATTTGACTATGTATGAATCCTACAAGGCAGACTTAAGTCAGCAATGGCCTTGGGTCCCCCAAGAGAACTAATCTATATTTTGAGTGGCAAGGGGTTAAACCACAATATTACTTTACAGGATCAAGGGATTTTTGACAGTGGATACTCTAGGCATATGACAGGAAACAAGTCCTTCCTTATAGATTATCAAGAGATTGATGGTGAATTTGATGCATTATAGGAAGTCCTAAAGGAGGTAAAATTAGTGGAAAAGGTAAAATTAGGACCGAGAAATTAGACTTTGAAGATGTATACGTTGTAAAGGAACTTAAGTTTAACCTTTTGTCTGTCTCACAAATGTATGACAAGAAAAACAGTGTTCTTTTCACTAAGACTAAATGTCTTGTTCTATTACCTGACTTTAAGCTACTTGATGAAAGTCAAGTCTTGCTTAAGGTTCCCAGACAGAACAACATGTACAGTTTTGATCTAAAGAATGTTGTTCCTTCAGGAGGTTTGACTTGTTTATTTGTAAAGGCTATAATATATGAGTCTAATTTATGGCATAGGAGGCTTGGTCATATAAACTTTAAAACTATGAATAAACTTGTAAGGGGAAACCTTGTAAGAGGTTTTCCTTCAAAGCTTTTTGAAAATGACCATACTTGTGTTGCTTGTCAAAAGAGAAAGCAACACAAAGCCTCTTGTAAGACCAAGCTTGTAAGCTCTGTCAGCCAACCCTTACAAATGTTGCACATGGACTTATTTGGGCCAACATTTGTACGGAGTATCAATCATAAGATATATTGCCTTGTTGTCACTGATGACTTTAGTATTTAGTTGGTTTCTTTTTGAGGCCACTAAAAGATGAGACAAGTGGATCCATAAAACTATTATAACTGGCATACGAAAACAAATAAAACAAAGGTTAAATCATCAGATTTACAATGGTAACTGAGTTTTAAAAAAATGGCATGAATCAGATTCTTTGGGATAGAAAAGGGATTAAGAGGAAGTTAGTGGTTGCCTAGAACTCCACAACAAAATAGAGTGTTGCTGAAAGAAAGCATAAGGACACTAATAGAGCCTAAAGCTAGGACTATGCTAGTAGATTCAATATTACCTACACATTTTAGGCTGAAGCATTTAATACTACTCCTTGTTATGTGCAGAGGTAGGGTTTTAAGTGACCAAGCCTCACAACAAGACACCATAGAACTAATACATTGTAACCACCAGTAATAGCTTTATGAGACCTTTTGGTGACCTGTACCATTCTTAATACCTTAATCCCCAAGCAAATTTGATGGGAAGTGCTGATGAGGGGTTCTTAGTTGATACTCTATAAATAGCAAGAGGCTTTTAAGGGTATTTTAACACTAGAACTAGGAAAGGTAGAGGAGAACTTGCCCATAAACCTTTTCTTTTTTTGAAAACAAACCCAATGTTGTAAGTAGTGGACCAGATTGGACTATGAATATGTGATTACTAAAAAACTCATTGAATTTATGAGCATTACTGCAGGGAACAGAACTAAAGTGGAATGCAGTATCAAAGGATAATTGTAATGATGCAGTACCTACTCAACAATATATTCTGCTACCATTACTTTTCGTATAGTCCACAAAGCTCAGAGATGCATTAGCTGATGATCTTGTGTAAATAAAGAACTACTGAAGAACCAACAAATTTAGGGTTAAAGAAATGATTCAATGAGAAGGGAAGAGGAGCTTCAAATAAAGAAGGTGACCATAATGTGCAGGATTTGAGAGCTGTATGGTTAAATGCTTGTTCAACAGAAGGCGAAGCTTAAGCGAAAGAACTAACAAAGTTGTCTACTGTTAGTCCATACTGTTTAGTGCTGATGGGCAAGTTTTTGATTAAAGCTAATGATCTTCTCAACAGATCCACTTATTTGGAATTGGAGGATACTAACTTACGATATTCTACATACTAAACAGGTATCTTAAGTGGTCATATGATGATTATAAGATGTGTTCAAAGGCTGACGCATCAACAACTTAGGAAACAACCAGAAAAGTCATCCTATCACATACCATGATTCAAAAAGGATCAACCTAAAGAGCAAATCATAAGGTGACCCACTTTCAGCACCCCCAAACTAGGATAATGACCAAGTCCTTCTTAAGAACATGCTTATGTTCATTACATCAAAAAGCAAAGGAGAACCACACCACAGAGGATTATCAGAAACTGCTTATTTGCCTATAATTTCTCACAAATAGAACCTAAGAAGGTGACCACAAGCTTTGAACAGATCTCAAGCTGGATAAGCGAATGCAAGAGTGAGTTGCTAACAGTTTAGTTTGTAAGGAAGGTTTAGAGATTTGGTTGATTTACCTAAAGGCCAAGCATGCATTGGAAACAAAAAGCGGTCCTATAGAAACAAGAAAGGTGATAGAGGGATAATAGTTAGAAATACAAGGAAAGACTGTTGAGCTCAAGTTACAACCCAAGAAGAAGGAATTGATTATGATAAGTTTTTGCTCCTGTTGCTAGGATTGAAGCAATCAGGTTATTTTGGCCTATGCATCATTTATGGGATTTATTGTGTACCAAAGGAATTGAAGAAGTGCCTTTTTTATATGGTAACTTTTAAGAGGAGGTGTTAGAGTGCCAACCTCCTGGTTTTGAAGATCCACAGTTCCCTGACAAAGTTTATAAGGTAGAAAAACTATTATATGGACTACAACAAGCTCTTAGAGCCTGTTTATGAGACCTTGACCTACGCACTTATTTGGAAAATGAATATAAGACGAGCACGTATAGTAGTAGAGACGTCGTTTGTTTATCAAGAAGGACAAAGTGATGATATCCTGTTTTAGTGATGCCGGAGTATGTTTGAGGTGACGAGGAACATCTTTGATCTACAAAGAATCTAAGATGTGGTTGTATTTGAGTAGATGAAGGCAGGAGGGGCAAGACAGGGATTCCAGATGGATTCAAGTGTGGAGCTCACTTTCTTCGTTAAGGTTGCAGGTTGGCGGAAGGTGCATAAGAGATGATGGACAATGTTTCACAAGATCACCAAATATCAGTATTGTGGCATTAGCGAGATCTATTAAAGAAATTATGACAGTGTCTCTAGTAATAAATGTACATACAGTCACGCTAAAAATAAGATGACTAACAAGCGTCAGTTACCACATGATACGAATAGTAAGCGGCAGTAGTTATGTATTATATCAAACAAGCATCATATGATCGATCATATGATGTACGCATTAACAGGCCATTAGCAAGCCTGACTAATTAATGCTAATTGTGCTTGTACAATTAATCTAAGTACCGTCCTAAAGTCTTACAACTATCATGCAGTGAAGAGATCATTAAAAACATTGAAAGGTACAAACCCAATATGGGCCAATGGTATCCTAGGGATTCCCAATTGACTTGGAAGCTTTTATAATATTAGTATTATGCTGAGCAATCCTTGAAACAGAAAATCCACAACAGAGTTGTCAATTTCTTTGGCAAAAGGTTGATATCATTGCAATTAAATAGCAAACAATCGTTGCCAACTCCACAACATAATCAGAGTATGTTCAGTAGATAATTGTTATGGACAGGTGTCGTGTGAATCCCAAAACAAATGCTTGATTATGGGTTGCAATTCATGAACACCAAGATTCACTTGACAATGAAAGTACCATTTTGTATTGTGAAGAATCCATTTTTTACATTCTAAAACCAAGCACATTGAAATAAGCCCCATATCATCAGAAATTCTTATGAGAAGATACTCATACAATTAATTTAAGATACATACATATCACAATGAATGTTGATCTACTCACAAAGGCATTTGATTTTGGGGTTTTTAGCAGTTTAACTTTCTTGCCCGATATTATGTTTAGTGTTTGCTTATGTGCTCGTTTCCAAGAAAATCCTAAGACCACCCATTTAGAAACTGTTAAGCGTATATTTAGGTATATTAGAGGAACTAGTCATTTAGGATTATGGTATCCTAAAGATACCGAAATAGAAACTATAGTTTATGCTGACTCCGACCACGCGGGCGATTACGTTGATCGCAAAAGCACTAGTGGCGTTTGTACGTTCATGGCATGTTGTTTAACATATTGGTTAGCTAAGAAATAAACGGCCCTTTCTATCTCCATGACCCGAATACATCTCTGCCGGGAAGGCATGTCAACAAGCACTATGGATGAAACAAGCTCTCATCGACTACGGCATACGCCTCGATGACGTTTTGATTATGTGCGACAATAAAGGTGCCATCGACTTAAGTAAAAACCCCGTACAACACTCTAGAACTAAACATATAGAAATACGTCACCACTTTTTACTCGATAACGTCTAAAAGGGCAAAATTTCTATCGAGAAAGTTGCATCCGAGGATAATATAGCCAATATATATACTAAACCATTAAAACGTGAAGTATTTAATTATTTAAAATTAGGATTAGGAATTGTTGGGACATACAAGACAAAAGGTCAAAGTACTGCTAAGTAGAAAGTCAAAGTACTGCCAGTTAAAGATCGAAGTACTGCTAGTTAAAGATCGAAGTACTGCCGTGGATAAAGGAATCTTAAAGGATTATCATTTAAACGGTTATGTTAGTAATTATCTTGTAACAGTTATTTTAATGATTAGTATTGATTAGTGTTTATGTCATACAAGGACTGTACACCTACTAGAGTTATCCTTATGTTTATAAAAGGATCTCTAGGAAGGTATTAGAATAGAGATGAACACGAACAACAAAGCAACAATAGCAAAAAGCATTAGTTAGTGATATTAGAGATTAGTATTGTATTAGGGATCTGCAATTTAGGCAGATTCAAAAGAGTTATAATACAAAACGTTTGATTAAGCATTGTGTGTTCTTCTTAAGTACTGCCAACTAGATTCCGCATAGTTGACAGTATATCAGTGTTTCATTAAGGAATATCGATCCTACAAGTGGTATCAGAGCTTGTGTAGAGACTCTGATCTAGAAGAACTTTTAATCATTCGAAATCTTTCAAAACTCCTAAAAGATGTCTGAAGCTGAACCTATCCCTCCCACCTCGTCCGTCACTGCACTAAGAATCCCTATGATCAAGAAGGGTGAATATGACCTATGGTCCATGAAGATGCGACAGTATATTGCTATCACTGATCATATTCTATGGGATATAATCACCAATGGAGACCAAGCCACAACTGATCCTGCATCCTCGTCAGCACCAAAAACTTCACTTGCTGCCAACGCAAGAAGAAACAATGAGAAAGCCCTTAACATATTGCTTTCTGCAATTCCTGATAGACATCTGCTTAGTTTTCATGATGCCACAAATGCAAAAACCTTATGGACAGCCATAAAAGCAAGATTTGGAGGCAATGAAGCATCAAAGAAGATGCAAAAGAATCTTTTGAAACAACAATTCGAGACGTTTACTATCGGATCTAGAGAAGAGCTAGATTCAGCATACGAAAGGTTTCAGAACATTCTTAGTATGCTTGAACTATATGATGCTAAAGTGTCCCTTGAAGATGCGAATTTGAAGTTTCTAAGAAGTTTACCATCTGTGTGGCATGTAGTTGCTACAATGATTCGGGGACAACCTGGATTGGATGAATTGGAGTTTGATGATCTCTACAACAACTTGAAGGTGTATGAGCATGAATTGAAGGGTGTTTCAAATCTACAAAGGAAGATTTTGTTTCATCCAGGGAGATGATTACATCTCAACTTCAGGGGAAGCTTTGGCTTTATGATGAAGTTCGTACACGACTTTGTTTGTTTTGTCATCATCAAATAAGGGAAGATTGTTAGGATTCTAGATTTGATGAGACAAAATAAATAAAAGAATGAAACAAAAGGACTAAATCTGGAAACTATGTTTAGTTTCCTTGTATAATTAAATGTCTTTTATGAGCATTTAATTAGATGGTCAAAGCATTTAATTACTTTCCTTTGTAACGTCTTATGGTCTCTATTATATAAAGAGACATAGACTCATAGGTTTTAGATCCATCCATAGAAAACATTGACTGATGAGAGTCGAATAGTAAAGGTGTGTGTGTGTACACAGAGTTAGTTAGTTAGTTAGTTAGTTAGTACACCATAATTAGTTGGTGTAGCCCCAAGTTATAGTTTGGGTAATAGGGAAAACGTTCAATGAAGAAAACCTTGTTTAATAACATCATTGTTCTTTATATTCCGCTGCATGTTTATGATGTTATTTGTAAAACGATCCTAGATGGGTTTAATCGATCTTATCAATTGGCATCAGAGCCATGGGGCTCTCGATCTAGGATCTACAAGGTTTTTAGAAGAAACCCTAAAAATCCTAATTTTCAAGAAATTGAGGTGGTTGAAAGTTTTATGGGGTTTTGAAGATTTAGTGCTATAATGATGCTTATAATCATCCTCTCTACATGTTTAAGTATGCAATACGATTGATAAGCTTTGTTACTATTCGATTTGGGTTTTATGTATACCGTTTGCCCATGTTTTGTGCTGTTCGAAAATTGTTAATGCTACCAGCTTTGACCGATCATGGTTAATACTGTTTGAGTAGGTTAGTACTGTTCGCACAAGGAAGCAGTTTCAACTGCTAGTATTGTCCGAGAAGCATGTTTCAACTGCTAGTATTGTCCGAGAAGCAATTAATACTGCCAGTTGTGTCCGATATTGAATAATGAAGGATTTTTGTTCTCGGCTATCAGAAGATCTCGGACAGAAGGGTGCACACACAGATCTGAAGCTATTTTGGTTTATATGTTCTCAACAGGTTTAATGGCTCATATTTATTGGATTAATTGATTACGATTGAGATTTTTATCACTTATTTGAAGATGAAGTAGATTTTTCAGATGCCTGTTCTTATTATATCTTTTGGTCTTGGAGATAACTTATTCGTGCTTAAATGGTTTTATTGATAAAGACTTGATTAATCTAGTTTTTACCTGATGTAAGGAGATACGTTGTAGTACTCACAGGTATTTACTATCACTTAAAGGAGTTACGTTGTTGTGCTTAGTGTCTCATTGAAGATGAGGGATTTATCAGAGATCGAGGCTACTCATAAAAACGACGAAGAAGATTATGATTTCTTATTTCATATTATAGTGCAAGGACATAAGATACGAGTTTTGGGATATTCTACTCTAAATCTTGTTCGTGTATACTTATTTTGTATTCATCGTGATCATTACGTAGAGCCTACAAAATTCGAGATTCAAGAGATGGTTAACATACTTTTCAGGGTTGCTTACTCGTTACATGTTTAACCATCTACATGACCACTTTGAAGGAAATTGTTTCATTACTACTGTGTTCTTTATACTACTGCTTGTTTTTATATTTCTATTCTCAGTTCATTTTTCTTAATTGTGCGTCATGGAGGGCAATTTGAGTATTGGAAGGCTGGATTAGTAGTTGTGGTATATGATTTGTAGCTGTTATGATCCAAGTTGCATATCACTAGAAGACCCCTATTCGATGATTACAAAAAGGGGAACACTTATGAGAGCTTTGGGCATTCCAAAAAGTCAGAAGAGTTTTTTCAGGAATGAAATAACAACTCCGGCATCATTCGTTGGAAGAGCTTATGCTTCAGCCCATTTAGAAACATAATCGACAGCGACTAAGATGTATTCGAATTTATATGATTTTGGGAATGGTCCCATAAAGTCGATACCCCATATGTCAAAAATTTCACACTTGAATGCTATTTAAGGGCATTTCATCACGTTTGGATATATTCCCTGTTTTTTGACATGCTTCGCAAAGGCGAACTAGAGTATGAGCTTCTTTGATGATTGTTGGCCAGTAAAAGCCTGAGTCTAAGACTTTTTTAGCTGTGGTGTTTGGTCTATAATGTCCACCGGTAGGTCCGTGGTGACATTGATCTAGAATGGTACGAGTTTCTGGTCCTGAGACACAGCGTCTGATCATACCGTCTGAACATACTTTGAAAAGGTAAGGGTCTTCCCAAAAGTAGTTTTTGAGGTCAGAGAAGAATTTGTTCTTTTGCTGGTACGTCATCCCTTTAGGTATAACATCACCCACCAAATAGTTTGCAAAGTCTGTAAACTATGGTGTATCATTAGTGGTTATTTCCATAAGAGTTTCTCCAGTAAAGTTATCGTCGACATCACTGTCATCACTTGTCTCATCATTATCAATTCGAGATAAGTGGTCGGCGGCAACATTTTCTATACCTTTTTTGTCTTTTATTTCGATATCAAATTCTTGCAATAGAATAATCTAACGTATAAGATGTGGCTTAGCATCTTGCTTTTTGAATAGGTGTCTTAATGCTGAGTGATCGGTGTAGACAATCGTTTTGGATAATATCAGATAAGGTCAGAATTTGTCAAATGTAAATACTACAGCCATCAGTTCTTTTTCAGTAACCGTATATTTTTGCTGAGCTGCATTAAGATTTTTTTCTTGCAAAATAGATGGGGTAAAAGTGCTTTCCATCCTTTTGACCTAAGACTGCTCCAACTGTGAAATCATTTCCATCACACATAAGCTCAAATGGAAGATTCCAGGTTGGGCTCACGATCATAGGAGTACATGTGAGTTTTTCTTTTAATGAATTAAATGCTTTGTGACATTCATCATTAAATTTGAATGAAGTATCTTTTTAAAGCAATTTGGTTAGAGGATGAGTAATTTTCAAGAAGTCTTTGATAAAACGTCTGTAGAAACCGGCATGTCCTAGAAAACTTCTAATGCCTTTGACATTAGTAGGGGGTGGAAGTTTAGAGATTACGTCGATTTTGGCTTTGTCAACTTCAAGGTCTGCACCGGACACTTTGTGTCCAAGCACAATTTCTTCTTTAACCATAAAGTAACATTCTTCCTAGTTAAGGACAAGATTTGCATCTTTGTAACGTTGAAGCATTTTATCGAGGTTTTTGAGATAGTTTTCGAAGGAGTTTCCAAAGACTAAGAAATCATCCATGAAGACTTCTATGGATTCTTCGATCATGTCATGAAAGATAGCTAACATGCACCTTTGAAAAGTAGCGGGTGCATTACATAAACCGAAAGGCATTCGCCTATAAGTGTATGTTCCGAAAGGGCATGTGAAGGTTGTTTTTTCTTGGTCCATAGGATCGATTGGTATTTGAAAATATCCAGAAAAACCATTAAGGAAACAGAAGTATTTATTTCCTGTGAGTCTTTCTAACATTTGATCCATGAATGGCAATGGAAAGTGGTCCTTTGCGGTTGCTTCATTGAGTTTACAATAATCGATGCATACTCGCCAACCCATAACGGTTCTTGTTGGTGCAAGTTTATCTTTTTCGTTTGTGACAAGTGTGATACCACCTTTCTTGGGTACACAGTGAATGGGGCTTACCCAAGGGCTATCGACAATTGGATATATAATACCAGTGTCGAGAAGTTTAACGATTTCTTTTTTAACAACTTCTTGCATATTCGGATTTAATCGTCTTTGTTTTTTAACAACTGGCTTTATGTCCTCTAAGATTTAAATTTAATGTTTATAAAAAGATGAACATATTCTAAGAATGACTGTTGTTTTCCAAGAAAAGGCTTGCTTGTGTCTTTTTAAAACAGAGATGAGCTTATCTTTATTTTGCTCAGAAAGCTGGGATGATATGATTACAGGAAGAAAAGAAGGTTCTTCCAAGAATACATATTCTAAGTTATCAGGAAGAGGTTTTAGTTCAATATCTAAAGGTGGTTCTTCAAGAGATGTCTTGATCTTATAGTCGGTGTTAAAGGTGATCTTTTCAAATGGTGGTTCTTCGGTTTTGGATTCTGATTCAGATTTTTCATCGTCGGTCATTGCCATGAATTCATCAAATTCAGCAAAGAGTTTTTCTTCGAGAATAGTTCCTTCGATAAAATGAAGGATTTTACTTCCTTCATCGAGAAGAGCATCGAAATCTTCTTCTAAGATTTCATCAATAACGTCAATACTGAAACATGTATCATCGTTTGAATAGGAGTGTTTCATCGCAGAATCGATTAAGAAGGTTATTCGTTCAGTTCCAACTCTAAGATTGAGTTGTTTCTGTTTAACTCGAATTACTGCATCAGCAGTATGGATGAAAGGTCTCCCTGAGATTAGAGGAACTTTACTGTCTTCTTTCATTTTGAGAATAACGATATCCACAGGGAAAGTGAATTCACCAACTTCAACGAGCATATTTTCAGCTATTCCAATAGGATGTTAGAATGATCTGCGGGCTCATCTGTAACACCCCTATTTTTACATATAGCAGTGGAAGCAAATTTGGGGTATTACTTCAAGGTACAACAGTCATAATCATAGAAAACGAATCAAAAAGAGTCGTTTATGAAAATAAGTTATCATTCATTATTTCTTTAGAGTTTTTACAAAAGAGAGGTCCCAACATCTGTATTTACAAAGTGTGAATGATAACGGTTTTTCCATCTTCATGTCCTCGCCACTCCGTGCCATTAGTTACCTGAGATAAAACATGCTAAAAAGTCAACACAAAGGTTGAGTGCTCCGTAGAGTTTTAGTAATATAATGTTGAAATGCAATTGCGATATTGGGGTTACAGTAATATCACCCAGTATTGAAAACATATTTATTATTACCATTGCTCATGAATCACGAAGCCTTAGGGTAGGTGATACGTTATAGCCCTGCGGGTTACCTATTGCCAATATACGTGTAATGTCTAATGTTGTGCCAATTGGTTACAAGTAACTGGGTACACCAACGGGGAAGTCCAGCCAAATAGATTATTCACTATCATTCGCGCTTACTTAGGAGAGTATTAAAGGTTCATGATTATGGGATTAAAGGCCAAAGCAGTTACTTAGGCAATAGTAATTGAATTAGCAGTACAGAAATTTAATTGCATTCATGTTTATACTGTATACCCCTCGCGGGTTTTAAAAATTTGAAAATATTGAAATGGAGGCTATGGAACTCACCTGAAACAGTTATGAGGAAATTGATTGCAATGTATATGAACATGAATAGTATAAGGATTCGTCTATGAGAAAACCTGGGTAATAATATGTCAAGTCTTTAGTTTGATTGAATATGTATAGATTTTACATCGTGGGCGTTGTGATAATAAAAAATTTTCATAACACCGTTCGGGTCCACATAACTCAGGAATAGTCATTTAGTAAAGTTTGAGGAGTAGGGCACCTTTAAATCCTAAACCCAAACAACCTCAGTTCAGAGTTATACCAAGATGAACTCCTTTAATATGAGCTCACTAGTATTTGTGTATGTTATGAATAGGGACATTGATTTTTGAAAGCACATTGATGATGAATGATTATTATTGTTATTTACTTAAGAAGTTTAGTATTTTATTCAATATCTGGAAGGTTAGCACGTCAAGCGTTAATTAAAGTTATGTCTGGTAATGTTTTGAATGTGTTTTTATACTTTTTCAAAATGTTACATTTTAGACCCTGGGGTTTGGAAAATTGCAAATAGACCCCTAGGGTTTGCATTTTTACGACTTTGGTCCCTCAAGTTTAAAAGATATACCAAGTAAACCTTGTACTTTAAAAAGTGACATAATAGACCCCTGTAGTTATAACTTTGACAAAATGACACTTTTAGTCCTTTTAGTTATAAGTTTCTGAAAATTACGATATATACCCCTTGCAATGGATTATTTTAAACAAAACATGTTCTAATTGCCATGCAAGCTTATTTTAACATTTCAATAGACATTTATAAGTTATAATAAACTAAAATATGAAGATTTAACACAACGCAAGTTTAAATTAACGATTCGTTAAGCTAGGAAGTAAAACGGGTCATATTAGGGTTTTAAAATGAAAACGCGCGGGTTTTAAGCTCAAATTCTTTCATGACTTATCAAAGCACTTATTTTAATGTTAGTTAAGCTTATTGGGATAGATTATAACAATAGTTTACAAGCTTAGCTTATAGATTAAGTAAAAACATGAAATTAGGGTTTCGGGTGTACGGTTTTGGATCAAAAAGGCATAACACTTAGGTTTTTGAGTTCAAAGCTTTATATTATGATTTTACAGATTCATTGAACATTATAACCATTACATGAAAGATTATAAGTTTAGAGAACTGGTTTGCTGCTTATGGCTTAGGAATGGGTTGATAATCGATGGGCCTTTCGGGCTTTGTACGGCTAGAGTAACGACTCTTGGGCTTTGTTTTCTTCAAGGCTTCGCTTCTTGAACGTCTTTTATGATCCTAGGATCATATGGGAGCAAATTATTGCTGCCTTAAGGGTTATAGTAAGAAGATGGGGGTGCGAGTTTGAATGAACATACAAAGCCCCTATTTATACCCATTTTCAAGAGTGGTGAGCAAGCAAAGCTTAAGATCTATTCTTGACACGTAGGAGGTCTAGTAGGGGATGTGTAAAAGCTATAAATTCAGGTGTGGAGGTCTAGGAAAGTAGATTGATGTGTTGGATGTTGTTGGTGCTTGCCGCGGCTGAAGTAAGCAAAAGAGAGTCCATGTGCTCTCAAATTTCTGACCTAAGGAATGAATAAGCAGCTAGGTAAGTAAGGTTGAGGGTTTCTAGAAGGGGGTTCATATAAGTTATTTGCAACATGGTTTGGTTTTAAATGGAGTCAAAAAATGATGATGGAGAGGTTCGGGTATGGTTTCGGGTTCGACCGAGGGATGCTCAGTTTTAATGCTTACATTTCGTGTGTTAATTGATTAAGGATGGTTAATTCATGTCCTAAGGTTGTTTTAGAATTAGTAAAAATATTAGCAATTGGATTTAGGGTTAAAATGGGGTTTAAATGGAGAATTGAGGTCGCGGGTTCAAACTAGGGCTCGTTTAGGGGTTTTCTTGGACTTTCTTGGTTTATAATTTTGCAATACTCTTGATAGAATGATGGACATACGGTTCATAGAGCTTAATAAAAAGTAGTTATCAATGAATTTTGATCATTGGTTTTAGTTAAAGGGGTTGAAATTGAAAGAATAAGCCGTAGCGTGGGAATTTAGGGTTTCATATATAGGATTTTAGGTTTTCTAGCTTCTGTATTTTCTCGTCTAGTTGAAGCAAGGATGGTTAATGATAGATAAAGGTTTTTAAACTCATTTTATGGGTTTACAATGACTCTTGGTTGTTACTTGAGAATGAGATGGTCTGAAATGAGGGAGGGGAAACGGTGGTGCAAATTTCATAATTAGGGTACAATTAGGGTTTCCTGGATTTTTTTCTTGTGTAATTGAAGTAGAATGATGAAATGTTGATGGATTATGATTGAAATATGTTGTATTTATGTTTTATACTTATTTAGAGTTGTTTGAGTTTACAATCGATAAAAATCAAAAAACGGGTCATGATTTAGAAACTGGCTTCGGTTTTAGGGTTTAGGGTTTGGATATTAGGGTTTTGTGTATAAAAAGATGTATTGAAAGCTTATGAATCAGATTATTTAGGGTTTTATAATTGTATTAATTAGTGTATTAGCTTGTACACAAGTGTGTGGTGAAGAAATAAGAATGGAAAAAAGAGGTAAAGGCTATTTTATGAGCTCATGCTTAATGGGACTTGTACATTGAGATTTTAGGGATTTTGTACTTTGAGTTGAATAGAGTTTATATTTAAACATAAGATGTTATATTGCTTGTACATATGCTTTAGTATCTTGTGCATTCACTTTTATGTTAATCCTTCATGGAATTAGGGTTTAGAGGCATCCGATAACGGTTTAAAGCCCGTTTTGATATAACGTTGCGAATGGTACATTATAAGAATTAATTGTTATTTGTAAAAATCGCATATTATGATATTGACTTGTTATATTATGATGATTGCTTTGACATATATGGTAGATAATAGTGTCATATGTGGTTTCTTGGGCCGTTAACTTTAGTTATGCCGAAATTGTTTGCACATTGGAGATATTGGCAAAGTAAGTTATGTAATGTAATAAAACGAAAAATTTCCCTAAAAAAGATTGTGTTCATATCATAAATTGATAGATTGTACATCATCTAACTTAATAGATGGATATTTACATTTATGAAATTGCGGTTGTTATAGGTCTCCATACTTACAGAAATCTCGTCCGAGATTTAATTGAACTTGAAGTGATGATTGAAAATAAATGAGGATATTTGGCACGAATTTCGTCTTCGCTATTCCCATGTAAACTCTGGTCCTCTTTTAGAGTTCCATCGCACTTTGATTATAGGAATACGACTTCGCTTGAGTTGTTGTCTCACGGTCCATGAAACTTCCCAACTGGTTCTTTTACAAAGTTGTGTTTGTCGTCCAGTGAAGTTCTTTTATTGGTATATATTAGAGATTCGTCAGGATAAGTATTTCTTAAGGATTCAAAACGTGGAAGTATTGTGGCTACTACGAAGCTCTTCAAGAATCTCTTACTTTTTTGTACGCTAATTGGGGCCAATTCGTTCAAGAATTTTGAATGGTCCAATGTATGGTGGATTAAGCTTTCCTCGTTTTCCGAATTGAAAGATACCCTTACGGGGTGATACTTTTAACATAACACGATCACCAACTTGAAATTCTAAAGGCTTTCACCGTACATTGGCATAACTTCTTTATTGATCTCTTGTAGCTTGCAAGCGTCTGCGAATTTGTACGATTCTTTTCAGTGGGTTCATTGATTATTTCTGGTCTGGTGAGGTTGAGAATCTCCAACTTCGGCCAGCAAAAAAAGGTGATCTACACTTTCGGTCAATTAATTGATTCGAACGGTGGTTGCCTTGTTCTGGCATGATAAAATGTTATTGTACGAATATTCTACCATTGGTAAATGTTTATCCGTCCTTTCCGAAATTTATAACAAATCTCGTAGCATGTCTTCGAGGGTTTGGATGGTCTTTCACTTTGTCAGGTCAGTTTAGGATGGTTTGGCTGTACTCTGTCTAGTTGAGTACCAAAGCATTTTTGCAATGATGCCAGAATCTGGATGGGGAAGTGACTGTCATGATCGAGATGATAGAGTTTGACACGCCATGTCGAGAGATTTTTTTCTTGGATGTATCCTGATAGTAAGAGTTTCCAATACTTATCAGTTCGCTCGAATGGGAATGTAATGAGTGATTTGGTATAAGACGATCGCAATGACCCGAGGCATTTCATGTCGGTTGATGGTTTTGGGTTAGCTTTGTAACGAATCCATGGTTATCCTCTCCATTTCCACATAGGAATTTACGGTTTGTACAATAAGCGGATGGCTTTTGACATTTGCTTTACACTTAGAACTATGTCAAACTTGCTAACTTATCTGCGATGTTTGCTTCATGTTAGGCCACCAATAGAGTTTCTTTAAATCATGGTACATTTTATCAGAACCCGGGTGAATAGAATATTTTGATTTATGAGACTCATGCATGATTAAGTCTCTCAAACTGCCAAAAAGTGGTAACCAGCTTCGGTTTTTGATACAACGAGTTCCATCAGGACGAATGTTAAAAGATTTGTCCATTCCTGTAGGTTCTCGTTTTTTGAAGTTTCTTCTTGAGCGCTTCATTTTGGGGATTCGAAGATTAAGATGGTCATTGATGCATGAACGGTTAGATTTATGCTCTAAATCAGAAGAGGTTTGATTCTTTCTTTCGGCTTATAGGCATTCTGCTACAACATTTGCATATTTCGGGATGATAGCAAATCTCATAATCATAATCTGTGAGTAATTCTAACCATCGGCGTTGCCTCATATTCAATTCTTTTTGACGAAGAATATGTTGAAGGCTCTTGTGATCAGTGAAAACTGTACACTTTGTACCGTATAGGTAATGTCTCCAGATTTTAAAGCTGAATGAATTATTACTGCTCTAATTTAGACATGAGTGTTTAGTTTTCTCTGAGGGTTTGAGTTGTCGAGATGCATAAGCAATGAATTTTATCTTCTTAGCTTAATACAGCTCTAACCCTGAAGAGATACATCACAGTAAATGACAATATTATCGTTTCATTGGGGTAATGTTAGATGAGGTGCTTCACAGAGTTTTTGTTTAAGGAGTTGAAAAAAGCTGATTCTTGTTCTTAGCCCCAGATATAACTCTTGTTTTTCTGGGTTAATTTAATTCAATAGGCTTGGCAATCTTTAGAAATCCTTCGATAAATCTTCGGTAATAGCCGGCGAGTCCTAAGAATTGACGCATTCTCTGGGGTGTAGTGAAAGATGTCAATCTCTAAAAACTTCGTTCATTGGATGGGTCAAATGAAGTCCTTGACTATCGATTGGGATGGATAAGAAATTGCACGATATGAATCTAGAAATCACATTTAGAGAACTTGGCATACAATTTCTCTTTTCAGAGTAATTCCAAGATAATTCTGAGACGATTAGCATGTTCTTCTTCGTTATGAGAATAGATAAGAATATCATTGATAAACACTATTACGAATTTATCCAGATATGGTTTACATACACGATTCATGAGATCCATGAATACAGCTGGTGCGTTTGTTAAACCAAATGGCATGACTTGAAATTCATAGTGTCCGTATCTTGTTCTGAAAGCAGTCTTAGGAATATCTTTTTCCCTTACTCTCAGTTGATGATAACATGATCTTAAGTCGATTTTTGAATAAACGCTTTGGGCGAAAAAAAATACCTTGAAGTTGGATACGAATATGTCATCGATCATTGGTAAATGGTAACGATTCTTTATGGTAAGTTTATTCAACTCTCGGTAATCGATACCATTTGAAAGTATCGTCTTTTTTTAAAAATAAATAGGAGTCCCAGGCGATGTTTCTGGTCCGAAACTTAAAATGAAAGGATGAAACCTCGGTCGGTTAGTTCTTGAAGTTGGTTTGTTAGATAACTCCTGCATTTCTGAAGGAGCTAATCTATAAGGTGTTCGAGCTACAGGGGCTAGCTCGGGATTAAGTGGTTTGGATTTTCTACTTGCGCGAACGGGAGGGAGACAAGTAGATCTTCAGGAAAAAATATGGGAAATCTTTGGCATACGGGATGTATTCTAGTTTCTTCTGCATCTGAGTTTCTTCTATACTTGAATCATGCAAACTTGGACACCTCGGGATTTATACCTTATCAGTTTTTATACAGGTTATGAGATTTAGGCGGAGTTTTACTTCAGATCACCTAGATTGATTAAGTTTCACGTTGTTGGATGTGAACGACTTTTTCATCATAAGAGGACATTTTGGCATGATACTTGGATAACCAGTCCATACCGATGACAACGTCGAAACTACCAAGCTTAATTGGCATGAGATCGATTTCAAAAGGTTGATTTAGCAGTTGTTAAAGTGCGCTTTAATAACAGTGTTTGTGATTACTATGTTCCGTCTATGCCATTTTGATATCGTTAAAAGGTATCTATTAGTAATAGACGGATTTTTAGGCTTAGGGCAAGCGATATGGATATAAAGCTTCTATAAGCTCCGGGAATAAACTATACTTTGGACTAAATGCTTAATTTAATAGGATACATACCGTAACTTCGTTTGGATTGTTGAGCATTGCTATCTTTTAGCAATGTAGGCTCTTCCTTGGGCATTGATGTGGTCTTGCGGCACTGATTTGTTTATTGCCCTTATTTCTCCACACGGCATGACATTACAACTGTCACTGGTAGTTGATTACTCCAGTTGCTGGCTTTTGTTTCGGCTAGTTCACGATTCTTCACTCAATGGACCACCTTGTTTGCAAATTATTACATTTGCAGTCAAGGTCCATTGTGATAGAAATTGATCTCTTGCACAAAGGGAGGATCTCCGGATACTCACATGCTTTTGATGGTAGTAACAGAATAGGCTCTACAGGCCTTCTTGCCTACGGTTTTGTTGTTGTTGATTATTTGTAGCGTTTGATGGTATGTTGCGGTTGTTGTTTGTTGCTACAGGGAGCTGATGTTGAATGTTTCTTTTGTTCGTCAAACTTTCTTTTGTTGTCAATCAGAATCAACTGTGCATGGAGCAGCTTTGTTACTTGTTCCATTAGCATTTTGGGCTATGTTGATGGCTTCCTCTATAGTTTGAAAGTTTAGAGGCGAGTAATTTTCCTTCATGCTTCTGAGGTAGTCCCCACGATGAAAAGCTTCAAGAGTTTATCCTAGTTTGGCACCATGTTTGGACATGAACCGTTAATTACTTGGAATCTTCTAACATTTAGGTTTAAGATCAATTTCCCCTTTTCAATAAGTTTGTAGAGTTCTTCTGTCCATCTTTCTGATCTCAGTCAGGGGTGTAAATACTTGTTTGTAAAAAGGCCTTTGTAACTCAAGTCAGGTGATTTGATTGTCTTGCTCTAGTCTATATGGCTGGCTTTGCATTCCACTAGGACAAAAAGGCATCGTTCGTTAAAGTACTCCATAGCAAGTGTTACTTTATTTATTAGGCACAATCTGTATGGGAAATACTGTTTTCGGTTCGTTCAAACAGCGATAAGGCCTACTGATCTTCGTTTACATTTAAAGTAGAAACGGTTGACCAGTAATAAAAATCTTTGTAGTTTCCGTTCGTTATCACTGCAGGAGTTCCCTAGTGGACCGGTGTTTATGTGGGATTACTAGCACTTGCCATTGTCGCAGCTTGAAGTTTTTAGAAGCTGAGGGTGACACTATCATCAAACTAACTTTCTAATGGCGCTTTGAGTCATAGCCGGTGCTTCCGTTGTTGATACTCTTTTTGGAGGCATTCTACCAACAAAAGATAACACGTAATAAGAATGATATCACAAGTATAATGCTTGTTCTTCTTTAAAATGATTAAAGAGAAATGCTTATTCTTGAAATGCTTAAAGAATAATGCTTCATTTAAGCATTTTTAACAATGGTGATATCTAAAGTCATGGTATGATGATGAATGTATGATGGAATGAATGATGAACGAATGATGAATGATATGATGAATAATGATGAGATGAATAAAGTGGTAAGAAACAACAAGGTAGATAACGGGATTGCTTTGTATTTAAGAACAACTTTACATTAGTACTATACAAAGTCACGATTTGGTCAAGTGTTTTTATTTATACCCACACTTCAAGTTGTGGCTAGGTTAAGCTAAAAAAACTAAAATTTAAACTGGAAACTGGATGATCATTCCATGCGGTTCTGGAGTTCAATGGATAGAGTTCATGAGTTTTTCTATGTTGCTTGGTTGGATAGTTTCCATGTGTGATAACTTTCTCCCAATTCAGCAATCTCATAGGGGCTAGGAAATTTTATGGTTGGCATCTATTTGCTTTCTCGGGAGTTTGAAAATTTGAGTAAGAGCTTGCTGATGTTCGGCTTCCTGTAGCAACAAAAATCTCAGTTGAATATTTACAAGTTCTTTCCGACGAGCCTTCGATTCCATTTTCAATATGCTCGATACGTATCAGGGGATTGCATCTAGGCTATTTAAAGATATTCTTGGATTTGTCCTCATGTCGCTCGTTAGTTGACTTTCGATGAGGTTTCGCAATTCAAGGAGTTTGAGGTTGGAACGGGTAGAAGAAGATGATTCTGTTGGTGAAAGGACAAGTCCTTCTGGTGAAAGAATTCTTGAGTTTTTAGGGAGTATGATTAATTGAGGTGGGATTGGTGATTTTTCAGTTATAGAAAAAGCTTGTAGGCTTTCATGTAAGGGGATATTCGGGAAATAACGAAATGGTCGTGAAGCTGCGGGCAATTCCAAATAAATTAGAAGTCATAGAGTAAAGTTTCCCTGGAAGAGGCCGGGAATATTTGATAGATAGAAACCGGGGGCAACATTAGTTTGGTGAAATTAGAAGAAAATGGACATCTACCTAATTTGCAGTTGGATGGTCGGGGCTGGAAGGACATCGTTCTGCTTAATCTTAGGAGGAGATTGTTAGAATTACGAAAAGTATCGGTCACTTCCATTATATCGTTAGATAGCTCGTATAGTAATATTTGGAAACTTAGTAGGCTAGTTAAGCAAAATCACATGGAAAGCCCATGGATTAAAGCCCTAACCGGTCTTACACTGTAACACCCCCATTTTTACATATAGCAGCGGAAGCTAATCTGGGGTATTACTTCAAGGTACAACAGTCATAATCATAGAAAACAAATCAAAAAGAGTCGTTTATGAAAATAAGTTATCATTCATTATTTCTTCAGAGTTTTTACAAAAGAGAGGTCCCAACATCTGTATTTACAAAGTGTGAATGATAACGGTTTTTCCATCTTCATGTCCTCGCCACTCCGTGCCATTAGTTACCTGAGATAAAACATGCTAAAAAGTCAACACAAAGGTTGAGTGAATCCATAGGTTTAAGTAATATAATTTGAATGCAAATGCGATATTTGGGTTACGTTGATATACACCCAGTATTGAAAAACATAATTTATTATTGCCATTAGCTCATGAATCTGAAGCCTTAGGGTATGGTAATACGTTATAGCCCCTGCGGGTACCTTTGCCAAAATACCCGCGTGATTTCTAATGATGTGCAATTGGTTACACGTAACTGGGTACACCAACGGGGAGTCCAGCCCAAATAGATCTATTCACATCATTCGCGCTTACTACGGAGAGTAATTAACGGTTCATGATTATGGGGACTTAAAGGCAAAGCAGTTACTTAGGCAATAGTAAATTGAAATAGCATACAGAAATAATTGCATTCATGTTTATAGCATGTATCCCCCTCGCGGGTTTATAAAAAGATTGAAATGCGAGGCTATGAACTCACCTGAACAGTTATAGGGAAATTGATAGCAATGTATATGAAATGAATAGTAACGGCTTCGTCACGGGCAACCTGGGGTAATATATGTCAAGTCTTAGTTTGATTGAATATGTAAGATTTTACATCGATGTCGGTTTTGATATTAAAATTATCATAACACCGTTCGGGCCATCATAATTCAGAAGTCATTCAGTAAACGTTTGAGGAGCTAGGGCACTTTAAATCGTAAACCCAACAACTCAGTCAGAACGTAATACCAAGATGAAACTCCTTAATATGAAGCTCCCTAGTATTGTGGTATGATATGAATCCGGGACATGATTTTTGAAAGCACATCGATGATGAATGATATAATAGTTATAACATAAGCAGTTTTAAGCATTTTATTCAATATCTGGAAATGTTAAGCACGTCAAGCGTTAATTAAAGTTATGTCTTGTAATGTTTTGAATGTGTTTTTATACTTTTTCAAAATGTTACATTTTAGACCCTTGAGTTTGAAAAGTGGCAGAATATACCCTTGGAGTTTGCACTTTTACGACTTTGGTCCCTCAAGTTTAAAAGATATACCAAGTAAACCTTGTACTTTAAAAAGTGACATAATAGACCCTTGTAGTTATAACTTTGATAAAATGACACTTTTAGTCCTTTTAGTTATAAGTTTCTGAAAGTTACGATATATACCCCTTGCATGGATAATTTTTACAAAACATGTCCAAATTGCCATGCAAGCTTATTTTAACATTTCAATAGACATTTATAAGTTATAATAAACTAAAATATGAAGATTTAACACAACGCAAGTTTAAATTAACGATTCGTTAAGCTAGGAAGCTAAAATATTGAAGATTTAACTACAACAGTGGTAAGTTTAATTTAACGATTCATTAGCAGGCGCGTTAGAGATAGAGGGTAGAACGGGTGTCAAATTAGGGTTATTAAAAATGAAAACGCGCGGGTTTTAAGATCAAATTCTCTCATGACTTATCAAAGTACTTATTTTAACATTATAATAGCTTATTAGGATAGGTTATAACAAAATTTTACAAGTTTAACCCATAGTTTAAGTAAAAACATGAAATTAGGGTTTCGGGTGTACGGTTTTGGATCAAAAAGGCATAACACTTAGGTTTTTGAGTTCAAAGCTTTATATTATGATTTTAGCAAGATCATATGAACATTATAATGTTACATGAGCAGAATATAAGCTTATAGAACCTGGTTTGAGCTTATGGCTTAGGAATGGGTCGGAATCGGGACTTTCGGCTTCGTACGGCTAGAGTAACGACTCTCGGGCTTCGTTTTCTTCAAGGCTTCGCTTCTTGAACGTCTTTTATGATCCTAGGATCATATGGGAGCAAAGTATTGCTGCCTATTAAAGGTTAAGAAAGAAGCTGGGGGGTGCGAGGGTTCAAATGAACAAGGATGGCTTCTATTTATACTGAAGAGAAGAAAAAGAAGGCCATGTGCTTCTCAAATTTGACCAAGGCTTGGTCCAAGTAGGTGCATAAGCTGCTTGAAGGTTTCTAGAAGAGTTATTAGGTGGTCATTTGCACATGGTAGCAATTTAGAGGGGTTAAAATGGTCATAGAAGCAAACCGGGTCTATTTTGGGTTCGACGGGTTCTTCAAAGGTTTTAACAAGGTACATTGTGTTATAAATGATTAAGGAATGATGAAATAGGTTGTTAAGGTCTGGGATTAAAGTAATTAGCAAAGATTAGCAATTCGTTTGGGTTAAAACGGATTAGAATTGAAGAAATGGGAGTACGGGTTCAACTAGGGCTCGTTTAGGGTTTTCTTGACTTTCTTGGCTTATATTTTGCATACTCTTGATTAGGAATGATGGAATACAAATCCTAGAGCTTATATAAAGTATTATCAATGAATTTTGGTCGTTGGTTTAAGTTAAAATGGGTTGAAATTGAGAAAACGGGTCAAAGTTACAATTAGGGCATAATTAGGGTTTTCTGGATTCGTTAGGGTTTTCTAGGCTTTGATTTCTTGTACATTGCCATGTTAATGATAGATAATGATTTTTAAACTTATTTTATGAGTTTATAATGGCCCTTGGTTGGTTATTTGGGATTAGAATGGTTTAAAACGAGTAAACGGGTTAAATGAACCAATTAGGTACATTTAGGGTTTCTAGGATATGTTTTACGTACAAGTGAAGTAAAATGATGAAGTAATGATGAAATAATGATTGAATAGGATTGATATGATTGTAAAATAAGTTTTTACAACTTATTTGAGTGTTGGTTTGGGTTTACAATGGATAAAAGCCAATAAACAGGTCATGGTTTAGAAACTAGCTCGGTTTTAGGGTTTAGGGTTTTGGATTAGGGTTTTGAGTGTAAAAAGATGTATGAAAGCTTATGAATAGAATATTTAGGGTTTACATCTTGTAAAATGAGTATAGTAGCTTGCTCACAAGTGATAGTGAAGAGATGAGAATGAAAATGGAGGTAAAACGGCTACTTTAGAGATCATGCTTAATGACTTGTACATTGAGCTTTTAGAGACTTGTACTTTGACTTGAAGAGATTTTATATTTCAAATGAGATGTTATATTTCTTGAGATGTTATATTACTATGTACATATGTTTTAGTAGTTGTGCATACACTTTAGGGGGTTAACCCTTTATGAGTTAGGGTTTTGGATCGATAATGGTTTAAAGCCTATTTGATATGATGTTGCAAAATGGTACCTTTTAGATATAATGTACCTTGTAATTAACAGATATTATGATATTGAATTGATATGTTATGTTGTTTGCTTGACATATATGAGATAGGATCTGCATACGTATGTTGTCTGAGTCTGTTAACTTGAGTTTATGCAGGTTATATTACATATTGAGATATTGCAATGTAATGTAATGTAAAAGCGAAAAATTTCCCTGAAAAGGTGAGTTCCCAATTATTACTGTTAGATTGTTAATAATCTATCTTAATAGATGGATATTTACATTTATGAAAATTGCGGGTTGTTATATTAAGGCAAAAAAATCTTTTATCTTGGTTAGTATTGTCATGAAACTTTGTGTTATTTGTTTTATCTTTATCAATTTAGTTTCTCTTATTGTGGACACATTAGTTAGGTGATTTCATGATTTTACACTTCGTATTTCCGCCTAGGCGGGGTGTGATGGATTGGTATCAGAGCAAGTTATAGAGTAGTAGGTGGTTGTGCCTAGTCTATAACCTAGGGGTCCTTTTGTTAGAGGAATTTAGGGCTGTTGTGTCCCATCAACTCTAGTTCTACTGCGTTAGGTTATTAGGGTTTTTATTTATTGGTAATCACAAGAAAATAATGTGAGAAAACTTGTTAAATATTTCACAAAGGCTATGCGGAATCTAACCTTTAGTGTTTAAGATGAATAACAAGGTAATAGAATGGAATAGTGAATAACAATAAGCCTTAATATTATTGATAAATAATACGAGGACTCAAAATTACTAGGGTTTACAAAACTTTTTAAGCTATAACAATGGTGGAAAATGGTGTGTAAACTACTAGGTGTGTAGGTGGTGAAGGAAAAGGTTGCTCTAAATAAGAACCCCTACCCCTCTTTTTATAATAGAGGTTTACAAGGCTATACAGAAGGATGCTAATTAGATGTCTTTGACCATCTAATTAAATCGCTTTTAAAAGCTTAAGTAAATGCTCATAAAAAGACATTTAATTGTACAAGAAACTAAACATTTAATTTTATGGAAACTAAACATTTGACTTTTCAATGCTTATCTTTAGCAAATCTTCCAGCATTTAATTCTTTATCTTTCACATGTCAGTCCTTCATGAATTCTAAAATTCCCAACAATCCTCCACCTTAATCTGGAATGAGTGACTCCGCTTACCTTCAAGCTTTCCATGTGTTTCAGCTTGAGCACAGGAGGATATATCCAAAACACTTCATTGTCATGATTTTGTCTTCTCAAGAAACCATGTGATAAGCCAATGAGGGTAAAGATCATCAATTAAATAAGTATAAAACTATCCTCATCTTCGATAAGTGAATCATTGAAAGGTATAGTTTTTGGAACTACCAGCCATAAACGGATTGTTGATGTTTTAACAAGAGCGTACCTTTTGGACTAGCCACTCTTTGTTACAAGGAACATGGTGGTGAGGCCCATATGGATTTTTAGCAAAGAACCTTAAAGCTATCAAGGATTTGAGGGTAAGTCTTTACCATGAAGTCCGTTTGCTGATGGCTTAGGCCTTTTTCATTCAAAGAATATGGAAAGTGATAGCCATCCAGTGTTTGGGTGTAACACTCGGCAAAAATCAACGGATTTGAATGGTCTTTACCAAGCAGCGTTTGCTTTGGAACTAGCCAGTTCTTATGCTTGTAAGGCATGGTGAATGATGACCATTTGTTGTGGTGTGGTTAGCCATCACCCAAACACTTATCAATAGAAACAAATAGCATCTCATAATAAGCCTACCCCCTCAAACTGGTATTAGCCTCCCTCAAGTGTAGATGTTTTTTTTTTATAACTAACAGCAGGAATAATAATAATCATGGACAGCAGGAATCGAACACGTAGTCAGCAGGAATACTAACAAACAGCAGCAACAAAAAGATACCAGCAGGAATATAGGAACAAATCAGTAGGAATGTAATACCAGCATGTAATGAAAACCAAACCATAATAAAAACCGGTAGGAAAATTACATGGACAGTAGGAACGACACAATCCAGCAGGAATTGAAGATATGATCAGCAGACACACAATTATATCCTTAGCGATAGGAAACGATGATCGTTTACAGTAGAATAAATTAATAGGCAGCAATGAATCGGAATTGCAATCAGCGTTAGGTCAATATGTCATTTTTTCCCTATCATTTGTGTGTTACTTCTTCACAAAATCTCGCACCATTTCAGATTCATAAATCAGTAACATAAATGGTATTCATCTCTTTTTGGACATTCTTGTGTTCCACAAAATTTGCTTTATTGCTTTTCCTTTTTTTTTTTTTGAATAGCTATATAAAGTTGTAAAAGCACATCAAAAAGATACCACCTGTGGGTTCCTTTATTTTTTTTTTTTCTTTTTTTTTCCAAAAATTTCATAGAAGCATTAATACCATTAATTATATAAGTGTTATGAGATATACCATTTATTTACGTTACATAACTCCGCTTCTTATCCTTTGCTTACCATAACAGTCGAGCCAAAAAATCTACGCACACATCATCAGAGGGCTCCAATATGAATAGGAATATAAACACTCTATTGCCCTCGTGACTGTTATAATTCCTAGTTAACAATGAGCAATATCAGGCTTTTATATTTTTCCTTCAACAATCCCACAAGTTCAAGGAAGAATATTTCTAGTATCCATCTCATTCCATTAATCAGGGTTGATAACTGTGCACAATCAAAGGAGATATTTTTGGACAGTTTCAATTCTATATTATGAGGAATTCACTCGTATTATGCGTTGTCCTCTCATGACAAATCTTTCTGTGCTAAATTATACATAAAAATCACAGCCTGTGATTATTCACGTATTTTTTTCTGTTTCTATAGCACTCTATCATACCTAATGTTCCATCTCTTTTACCAGTCAAAACTTTGGCAACACGTTAATTGCTACATAAACTTACGACTGTTGCCTAACCACTTCCAAGTTTCACACACTTATTTGTCCATATTAGGAACCTTGGATGAATGACAGCAAGGAACACGTTAAGCAGGAATGAAGAACAAGTAGCAGAACATTTTCGCCAACAGCAGAATAAATTGAAACATGCAGCCATATTAATCCTCTTTTTTTTTTTTTTATATTCAGTAAACACAAGACACTGAAAGGATTAGTGCTTTTGGAAGTCCAAGCCAGAACCGATTGTATCTTCCATAGACATTAAACATAATCTTATATGGTTAAACTTTTGATGCTCTAGGTACGATTTGGATACAGTTTCTAAAAACAGCCTGTGTTTTGGTTTCCAACCCATTTTGATAAGGCTTAACCGAAACACTTTGTTTTTGTTTTAGAAGAATATATCTTGTACCCCTTACTTTTTGGTAATATATCCTGTTGTTATTAGATGTTTTCTTATGAAAGGGTTTTGAACAAATTTCTGGTGATTCACATGTCTTGAACTTTATTCCATATTGTTTACTGATTCTTGTTTACTTAATCTTTTTCTTATGTTTAAGGTGTGTGAAGTGTTCAAAATTACACAAACATAGAAGCTTTATTTTTGTACTCAAAATTATCTCTAACTTTGGTTTCATCATACATTCCATCCTCTTTGTACCTCTAGGGAGTTTATTTTTTTCTAAGTTTTATCTGTTTTTCTTAACATTTTTTTTTAGAACAAACAGATTGCGAATAAACCAGGTGATTCAGCACCTTAACTTAGATTACACATGACTTTTTCACTTGTTTTAGGGTACAATACAGACAGGTTTTAGGCAAAGACTCTTCTGCAGGAATGATCCACAAGACTTTTTACCATATGTCATTTTTGATTCATCAATGTCGGTGGTTTGAGGAAGGGATTGAAAATCCCAGTGATGGTGGGGGAACAGCATTAATTTCCTCCTTTCTTTGACAAACAAACATGTTCTTATATTCAAAGTTGTTTTATCATTCGCATTTTCTGGATAAAAATTCTTTGCATTTCAGGATAATAAATTTATTAGGCCCTGTATAATCCTGGTTTTCCAAACCTAGCTTTGATTTCACAGGACAAAGAATTATCTATCAATTTAGCTCAGTTTTTAGAGATTCTTCCATTTATTAAACAGACAAAGAATTATCTAATTTAGCTTGCAAATCTTGTTTTTCCATTTTTATCTCAGCATTGATTTTTTCAGAATATTTTAACTCATTAGACGTATTTTCCAAATCTCTTTGCAAAACCCTAATCTTTTCCTCATAGGCTAACTGATTATTTTGATACCATGCTTGTTGTGATTCTAATGTTTTAACAGCATTCTGATATGCTGGGAACTTTAATATAACAATCATTATAAAGTCTATCAAGATTATACATGAGTTTGTTAAGTCTTAATTTTAGAATCACAACCAACGAGGAAAGTTTTGTACTGTAAGTTCATGCAGCCATTTCTTCTTCACACACCAAATGTGTAGGAAATGTGTTTTACTTAATAAGACATCTCAACGAGGCTCTGATACTTTCATGTTTGTGTCCTACAACTCTAGATCTAATGCTTAGGTGATAAGGTGGGTATTATTACTTGGATTCACAGATAATTAATGTGAAAACTTTGTTAAAATGTTTCACAAGGATGATGCGGATTTACATGTTAGTGTTAGAAGAATAACAATGTAATGGAACTTATGAACAGTGAAGTTACCAACAAGCCTTAATATTAAATGATTAAATTTACGATGTACTAAATAGTACTGGGTTTACAAAACTTAATAAAGCTATAATACAATGGTGGAAATGTGTGTAAACTACAGTGTTGTATGTGCAGTGGAAGGAAAGGTGCTCTCAATCTAAGGACCCATACACACTCTTTATATAATAGAGGTTACAAGGTTATAAAGGATGCTAATTAGATTGCTTTGACATTAATTAAATGTCATAAAAGGATTAATTAAATGATCATAAAAAGACATTTATTGTATCAAGGAAAATAAACAATTAGTTATATGGAAACTAAACATTTGACTTTTCAATGCTTATCTTTATCAAATCTTCCAGCATTTAATTCTTTATCTTTCACATGTCAGTCCTTCATGAATTCTAAAATTCCCAACAAGGGCTTAAGTGTTTAATGCTATAACTGCTATGCTTCCTCTCTATTTTTGCATAGCTTATATATCTCGTATTTTGGTAAGTTGTCATTTTAGTTATTTTGCCTACCATTATCTGATATGATATGTATTACTATCTTATTATTTTAGCTATGTTTTTTCCCCACCCGTAAGAAGTCTCGTTGAGGAACCGTTTTCCCAATTGGACTTAAGCGTTATAAGGAGCCTCTTGTGGAACCGAAGGAGATAGGATAGTTAATCATTTGGCGGATGCACGTAATAAGGCTGGACCCGCGAAGTCGGGTGATTCTTCCAGAGGCAAAGTCAAACCCAAGCGAAGCCGAGCCTAATTTTATTATGTCCTTTACCTCGTCATGTTGTTATTGATTATTTCTTTCGGATATTTCGTATTTTGGGAATTGTTGCGAGACTTTCATTCCTTTATGTCATTTCGATTTTTATTTTGATATAAGCAAGTAGTTATTTGATGGAGCATCCTTTATGTGTTAAGTTGGAGTGGTTTAAGATGTGCAATGTGGTATATGTGCTTATATGTGAATCATAATGAAATGGGTTTAGTCTTGGAAGTAAGTACGTGTGATAGGAGGGCACTTATACAGTATGGTGGCAACATAATTAAAAAGGCATCACACACGCAGATTGTGACCATGTTTGCATTTTAATTTATTTGTGTTTGGTTGTAATTGGTGGTAGTGTAATTTGTTTTTTTTTATATGTGTATTCATGATAAGATGATGGTATGGGTAGTGAATTTTTCTCTTTCCCTAATTGGAGGGATTATGTTAAGTTGAGTTTATAGATAGTATGTTCCCTTCATATCTGGCATTTGTGGATTACATAGTATTGAATTACGTGGTTGCTCGTTACTCGGTTGTTTGTTCGGATTTCCTAAGTCTAAGCTTATCATCCCTTCATCGTACTTTGTTAGTAAGGATACCCGATTTTTCCCATTCTACGTCTTGATGTATATTGGTTGTTCGGGTCTGCTCTTTTGGATATAGGCACCTCTCGTTAGTTCTTTCGTTGCATTGATTACTCGTATGAGTATCAAAGTTTTCTTTTAAGCACTAATTGTTCCTAACATATTAGTATGGATCATTACTCCCTTGGTTGTATATCCCTTGGTTTTCGTAACCCGTTGGCGACGTGTTAGTATCGATGCTTTTAGGTTTGCTTTGTCGATCGTTATTTTGGATAAGACCATACGTTTTCTTTTGGGTACGTAATGTCTTGCATGAGTTTTTTTTTGTACGAGTTCGTTTGATTTTATTTTGAGTATATGGTTCCTGGTATTTTCTTTCGTTTTCAAAAAATAGAATTGTGTTAGAGTCTGTACGGTGTTTTACGATCCCTTTTGGTATTATGGTGTCCTTTGTTGAGTAACATATTTTATAATTGATATATTTTCTAATTGATGTCTAATTATAAAAACCCTTTGAAAGTATTGTGTTGGTGTTTGTAGAAAATTATGTATAAAATGATCTTTGTAAATAGATTTTTATTTTATTATAAAAAGCAGGTTTAAAGTGATTCATAGTGGTAAGGTACGATACACCATTAGATAACCGTCTCTAGATTTTTTTTATGACAACCAGAAGAAATTTTTCAAAGATTACATTTAAGACAATTTAATTATTATTTAAAATAATTTTTATACTTAAAGTGACTTTCTTAATTTAAATTGATTTTATAAAAACATTATTTGTTTTGACCTTTCGAGTAAAGTCGATAATTGGTATAAGAATTTCCTTCTTTCGTATAGATAATTTTTTGTGTTCATTTGTCGTAGTATGCCTGTTGATTTTTTTCGGTTGCACTTTCACTCGGTGCATATACATATCCTTTCTTTCAAAGGATTCTTATGTCATTTGATCCATGTATACTTACATATGTGGAATCTCATATATGCATTCTAGCCTTTGATTCGATATTCGTTTGTTATCCTATTCGATTGTTTGTAACCTTTGGAGTTCGTTGATACTGTTGAGTCGTGGAAGCTTTGATGTCATTGTGGGAATGGACTGGTTGTCCAAAAGGAAGTTTGTGATAGTATGTTGTAACACCCCCATTTTTACAATATAGCAGCGGAAGCTAATCTGGGGTATTACTTCAGAGATACAACAATCATAATCAAATGGACCGGTTGTCCAAGAGGAAGTTTGGGATAGTATGTCATGGGAAGGTGGTTAGGATACCGTTGGAAGGTGTTGAGATACTTTGGGTTCATGGTGAACGTACTACAAAGGAGTCGTGACATCCTTAATGAAACACTAAGGTAGGTGAATCGAAAATTGAGGATATTTCTTGTCGTACGAGTTTATTAATGATTGTTACAAAAGATATTGTCGATGAGCACCAACAACGACGGTTGAATTCCCGCATAGATTTGGTTCATGGAGCGACGTCAGTTGCGAAGTCTCCATATCGTCTAGCACCCTTGAATGCTAAAGAATTATCTAAAAAAACTTCGAGAGTTGCAAGACAAGGGTATCATACGACCTAGTCATTTTCGTGAGGCGCCACGTGTCGTTTGTTAAGAAGAGGATGTTTGATCAGTTACAAGGAGTGTGTCCTTTCTTAAAGATAGATTTTTGGTCAGGTTATCATCAGCTACGAGTGTATGAGGATGCTATTCCAAACACCGCATTTTGAACGAGATACAGACATTTTAAGTCTACAGTTATGCCTTTTGGGTTAACCAATGCACTAGCGGTTTTCATAGACTTAATAAACCGGGTTTGCAAACCGTACTTAGGTAGGTCTGTCATCGTATTCATTGATGACATTCTGGCTTACTCAAAGTCGAAGGAGGAACATGAAGTTCATTTGAATTAGTGTTGGAGTCACTGAAGAAGAAGAAGCTGTATGCTAAGTTTTCTAAGTGTGAGTTTTGGTTTGAAGAAGTGCATTTTCTTGGTCACGTGGTCAACCATAACGTATTCACGTAAACTCGAGTAAGAGTGAGGCAGTGAGGAATTGAACGATTATTCTTAGGATTGACAGGTTACTACCGACGTTCATCGCGATTTTTTTTAGATTGTCGAACCCCCTTACTTCCCTAACTAAGAGGAATCAGAAGTATGAGTGAAGCGTAGAACAAGAAGAGACTTTTCAGACTTTGAAGAATGATTTGTGTGATACTTCGATAAAGGGAGTGTAGTGGGTGATGCGTTAAGTAGAAAGGAGAAAGTGAAATCAAGACGAGTAAGAGGAAGGATACTGGCAGCCCAAAGTGGGGGGTTCAAGCAAGAAAATGTACTCGCAGAAAGACTACATGGTTTAGATCTACAGATGGAAAAAAAAGGAGACGAGGGTTTGTACTTTATGGATCGAATTTAGGTTCTATTGGTAGGAAGTGTAATGGATGATGCCCATACATCAAGGTACTTGGTACATCCGGGAGCGGATAAGACGTACTATAACCTTGGAGACATGTATTAGGAGTCACGTGTAGAAAAGGATATAGCTACCTATGTTTGCAAATGTCGGATTTGTTTAAGAGGTGAAGGCTGCAATATCAAAGAATTTTGGCTTGCTGCAAACGTCTAAGATACTTGAGTGAAAATCAGATAGAATCACCATGTATTTTATTACTAAATTCCAAGGTCAAAGTAGTGAGTATGATGTGATTTGGGTGATGGTCGATAGACTGACCAAGTTAGCTCATTTTCTAGCTATACAAGAAGATTTCAAGATGTGAAGTTGGCAAGGATTTATATTGATGAGATAATAGCAAGGAATGGAATTCTGGTGGCGATCAACTCATATTGAGATGGATGATTTACCTCGTGGTTTTGGCAGACACTGCAGAAAGTGTTAAAGACATGATTGGATTTGAGTACTGCTTAGCATCCTCAAGCGGATGGACAAAATGAACGTATGATTCAGACTTTGGAAGATATAATGAGGGCATGTGTTATCGATTTTGGTGGTAGTTATCATTTGAGCATTTGGTGTGCTCCGTTTGAAGCTTTGTATGGAAGGAAATGTAGGTCGCTTGTTCTATGGGCAGAGATTGGAGAGAGTAGTTTGACTGGACTTAAGTTAGTACAAGAAACGACTGATAAGGTAGTGTTAGTAAAGGAAAAGCCCAAAGCGACGTGAGATCGTCAAAAGAGCTATGTTGATTATAGGCGTAAGCCGTTAGAGTTTGAGGTGGGAGATCGTGTATTGTTAAAGGTGACGCCTTGGAAGGGCGTAGTGCGTTTTGAAAAGAAGGGTAAGTTAGCACCAAGATATGTAGGACCATTTGAGATCATTAAAGGGATTGGTCCTATGGCCTATTGATTAAGATTGTCTCAATAATTTAGTAGTGTACTTGATGTGTTTTAAATTTAAAGAAGTATTTAGCGGATACAAATCTACATGTGCATTAAGGTAGACAAAACTCTTCATTTTGTTGAATAAACTGTTGAGATTATTGATCGTAGGGTTAAAAGTTTGAGGCCTAGTAGGATTTCGATAGTTAAAGTCTACTGGAACTCGAAGCGAGGTTATGCGGATTTTATGAAAACTAAGTATCCACACGTACTCATTGAGCAAGTTATAGTTGGAAGTAATAATTAAAGTTGGCTACATAGGGTTACTGGTAGACCCTAGTGCACCCTTAAATGTTCTTATGTGGTTTGGTTAATGTTATATTTTGAATAAACTCGAAGTCGAGCCGATTCTTCAAAAACTTTGAGCTTTGTAACAACTCATAACTTAGTTCCAAGACAGTTCTTGTTTGATGAGTTGCGGGGTTAGGTTATGAATGACGTTGTTACACAACTTAAGGTTTTTGACGATTTTCCTCGAAGTCGGGCGATGTTGTAGGATCGTTTAATTCATAACACGGGTGATGATTCGAGTGGTTTAGCTAGTTTCTAGTGAGAGAAACACAAGAGAAGGATGCCTAGAGTGAGAGAGTGTATGTGTTTCTATGAAATGAATATAATGTTTCACTAGCTTGTTCTCTTCCAAAGTTGAAGTGATATATATAGTACTTACACTATACGGGTATTAGTAACCGACTTTAATACCGAAAATTCATACTATTAACTATTATAACTTTCGTGCTATAATAAACCGTAAAATATCCAGGGGTGACCGAGTCTTTTCTCATATCTAACATTCTCCCCTTAAGGGAGTGTCACCCTTGGAAAACACTTAAAACTTAAGCTTCTTACTGTTGCAGTCTCTTGATTCTTCTTGCTTACATCTTAGTTCATTTGTTGTAGTGATCTTTTGATAACATCGTGCTTGTTACTTTGACTTGTTTGATTTTTCGATCATGAGCTTTCTTGAGATCATCAGCCTAAACTTATCTTCATCATACTAGTAATTTATTGCCATCTTGTGCACTTGTGGAAGAAGAATATGATATCAGAGTTTGCGGAAGCTTGGACACTTTATGAGATCTTTCATAAACTTCATAACAAGTGTAGTCGTGTCTGTGCATTTCGGTATTAACTTGAACATTACTTAGATTGGTATCTTCCCTCTCCATTTTAAATGATCTGTAATGAAACAGTTTGCAATAAAGAGATAAATTGTTTGAAAAATTCAGTTCTAAGTGTTAATTATGAAAATATATTGTAACACTTCGGCTGTTTTGATTGGTTTTCAAAATGTTCAATAACCGTCACAATTCTTCATGACTGGAACAAGGTTGATCTCACGTAGATTCGCACCATCGTTTCTTTCAGATGAACAAGTTTGATTCTTGTAGAATCGCTCATGTCACCTACCTTGAGCTTGTTGATGTTTGCGCTCTAGCAGGATTTCCATCTTCATTGTTGACTACATTTGTATCACTCGGGATTTTGGTTCTGGGCAAATATCACAAGGATAATGCGTAGGGACTTTAAGATAACCTTGTTTCGAGTGTGTGAAAGACAAGATATTGGAATGTGTACCTAATGAGATTAATTGATGATCTTTGGCTCTAGACTCGAAAGTGCGCTTTGATTTTAGTGATCGGTAGGCTGGAGTTGATGCCACTTTTCAATACCGACTTACTCGTGGTGAGTGAGTGAGGACAGTAGATTGCATGTGTAGTCTCCGTGACAAATGAGTCAAGTTTCTTTCAAGAGAAACTCGAATGGCTGGGAGGGTTGTGCATTGCAATCACTGTGTCCATGATGTCCGTCTTCAATGTCAGCAATCAAATTGTGATTTGACAAGCATATGTATTGACCCGGATTATGCCTAGAGTATGGAGGGCCTTCTTTCTTTTCTTTTACACCATTTATCCGTACTATCTTCTTTTTCATTCTTCAACCCCATTGTGCTTACCGACGACTTCATGACTAGCACCTTGTTGGGTATTTTCCAGAGTACTAGCTCCATCTCAGTCCGGCACTATTCCCTTTTTCGTTCTCACATTTTCTCCTTTCAATCATAACCTAAGGATCTTCTGTACTATTAGTGGATTGTTCCCTGGGTAGATCCCTCCGGTTCTGGTTGGATCATGAGGGAATCGAGTACCCTAACCTTTACCATACCTTATAAAGCTTCGATATGTAAATAAATGGTCAGTCTTTTGGTACAGTTCACTTGCCATAAAATCACTGTTGAAAAAACTCAATCAGGTACTTGTGATATAACTATCAAAGAGTTTAGTACCCGATTTTGGTATTTTGCATTTAGAAAAGCTCCCTCAACAAGTTGCATCGGTTTCGAAACTGTTTTAGCACAATGATGGTGGAGAAGGAATTACACATTGAAGTAATATGATCACTATTTCATATTTTAATTTCACATTTTCTCCCCTTATCCAAAAAATTATCACCGTTTGACATTTTGGAGAATCACTTGATTTAAATATGTTATAAATTGGGAGAAATATAGTGTGCCTATTATTCACAAGCGTGTTGGAACTTTATTAATGCTCCCCATCAGCGTTGAGTTGAGGGTATGGTGTTGTGTCAGATGATATGAAAATTTTGAAAGATTTTTTCGTTAAACTCAAAACCTGGTTTTGAAGTTTATGAAAAGTCATGAAAAATTCATTGCTGATCACCATAACATCTAATGTACGAGATGTATGTTTCTTACCGATGATATTGACCTTAATGTGAATGATAAAATCATCCACTTCTTTTGATTAGTCAGTTGCCTAATATCTCTGAGCCTTTCACTAATGAGCAATCGAGATTTCTGAAGTTTCTTCCGATCTGTATTTTTACCATTTATTCTCGATGACTGTAGGTTTGTAGTGGAGGTCGTGGTGGTTGAAAGTGTTGATGTTTGTATCAGTTGTTCTGTAACGCTAGAAGGAAACATCAGCTGAGTGATTTGGTTCATTAGCTCGTTTGTCTCTCCGAGACCCGGTTACACTTTCCAATCGGCACCCAGACATTAAAATTGAACAACACTCTCCCTCAATCGATGACCCGTTTTCTATTGAAAGAGCTGTAGTCATTGATTGGGTGTCAAATTGTCCGGATTGATTTTCAAACAATACTTTTACCACCGTGTTTAACACAAATAATTTTGAATAATCAATTAAGAAAAATTATTTTGGTTATCAAACAGGAAGACTTATCTTCCAAATTTATGAAAAATGCTCTGAATTCGTACATTAATCCCAAGGTTGTCCATGGATATAAATTAATCCTTGCCCGAGTTAAATTAATTACCGTTGTTCAGGAACAGTTGTTTTCAGACGGCAGTTTTCTTCTCAAATGAGAACCGGGTTGCAATTTGGAAAGTAATTTGCAAACCATTTTGTAATTACAAAATGACTTAAAATATTTACCAAGTCGATTTTTATGTGTACTTATGTACAAAGGATTACAAGAAGGACACTTTCATTTACTCATCCTTCCTCTGAAGGCGTTTGAGGGTTTCAGGTGTTAAACTCTTCATCATAAGTCGTGGGAGTTTAGTATAAAAATTCGATACGTCTCTTGGTAAGGATCTTTGTGAGGATATATGCCTGTTGATTAGTTTGTTTTCACGAAGTAGAGTTCTACCATCCATTTTCACTTGCTCTCGAAATGCAATGGTGTGTATGTCGATTTTGTGCTTTTAAATCGTGAGAGCTGGACATGTTGCAGCTTTAAGCAATGGAACTTTTGTTATCATTTGTACAGAGGTATTCTGATGAACGAAAGCCGTAGTCTTTTAGCTGAGATCTCATCAAAGATTTGATCCAGCATTCCAGACATTGCAATTGTATTTGCTCTTGTTGTTTGGATGGCCGTGCTTCTGTTGCTTCTTTGATGACCAGCTGACCAACTATCTCCAGAGACTGAGCACTTCCCGAAGTACTTCTTCTCGACATCCGGACATCCCGCTATGATCCGCATCTGCATAAAGCTGTTAGTGACCATAGTATGTTTTCGGTATACAAAGACCCATGTTAATGGTTCCTTTTAGGTACCGAAAGATACGTTTGATTGCTTCAAGGTGCTTTTTGGTTGGCTTAGCCTGATATCTAGCACACATGCACACAGCGAATACAAGGTCTGGTCTACTGGGTGTAAGGTACATTAGGGAGCCAACCATTCCTCTTACAATCGAGTTTGGTCTCAACTGGAATCCCATGCGCGATCCTCTTCCAGTTTCATCGACTCCACCATGGTGTTTGACAGGGTCAGTGCGATCCATTTCCAAATTTCTTTAAGTTTCGAGAGCATTTTTTTGCTTGGTTAATAAAGATGCCTCTGGGACGTTGAGAAACTTGTAGGTCCTATGAAAAATAGACGACATATTGACCCATCATCGACATCATAAATTTGAGCTAATCTCTTTTGAAAATATGTTACACGCATTAATGATATGTGAGCAAAAATGATGTCACTCTACGTATATTTGAACAAGTAGAATATGTTTGCCTGATTTGAGTAGTGAATATCGTTGGTTCCACGGCACGCCTTTGAAGAAATTGTTGGACAAAAGGTACTTTAATGGTGGGTCATACCTACGCTCCTTGGTGCCTGACTTTAGCCCATAAAGAGCCTTCTTCAGCGATAAACGTGCGTAGGGATTATCCTGGTCTTCAAATCCTTCAGGCTTGACTGACAAAGACTTTTCTGAAAGATACCATTCAGAATAGTAGTTTTGACATCCATCTTTGGTAGATGATATATTCTTGTTGCAGCTGCAATGATTATTTCTGATGGCCTCTATCAGTGCAAGGGTAATATGCAAAAACGATTCTTTCAAAATCAATACCTCCTACTTGACGATATCCTTTGCTATAACGAGCTTTGTCTTTCAGGAACATCACCATACTCATCAGCGATGACTTTGTAAATTCACTTGAGCCATTAACCATTACATAGTCTGGGTTGTGGTTACCTGTTACCATAACTTTAAGTCGCATCAAATTCGTGAATTGCTGTCTTGCATAGCTTAACATAGCTATCTAATTCACGGCCATTTTGGAAGTTCTTTGTGACTTTTGACAGTACGTATGGTAACATAGCAACCACAAAGCATCGAAAGCTAATTTTTCTGGTGGATACCGGATGAGAAGGTATTTCCAACGATATTATAATGAGGGTGATCCTTGGTACTATTTTTCTGAGATGATCCGGTGGTTGATTCACTTGGTTTGGGTTTCAGCTAAAAACAACATCTGATGTTGACTGTTTGCAACAACCGGTTCTCCGCAACAGGCTTAATGAGGGATGAAGGTCAGCTTGAGTAATTGAGGTGTCTTCGATAGTTGGTCCAGCTGTAACACCTTGAGGAAAGACTGGAGGATGCACTTGTAAGGATACAGTAAATGACTTATAGTAAGGTGCATCTTTGAGCCATCGTGTAGAAAAGATGTATTGTAGATAGAAACAATTGCGCGTTAACAACAGTAGCCATAGGTACTGGTTCACTATCTGTAGATTGCTCAAAGTATTCATCAACCATCGGTTGGAATAAAATCTCAAGATATTATCTCGTCGGGTGGAATGTTTGTAGTTGCTAAGGAACATGTGGATGGGGCGAGCCATGCATTGAGTTGTCCAGGGTCTTCATGAAAGGCTCGGGTCCTGAATGGTTCCTCCTTAGGGTTAATTTGTAGCAAGGGATGACATCTGCATGTGTCGGGTTTGGTCCAGCAAGGGAGCCACATGACTTGTTTAGGAGTTTGAACCACCTGGTAGTCATCATGTTCAATGGTTACATTCCTTCAAAAGCTACTATTTTTCGAAGCTTCATAAACATTGTTAGTCACACTAAAATTTAGATTTCAGTATCAGTTCACTGTTTATCTTTTATGAATTACCACCAGACTTCAGCTTCTGCGATGAGATAGAGTTTCAGAACCATGCCTTTGTGGAATTGTAGCATCCTCAGGATGTTACAGAAAGGTCCAATAGTTTCATCCTGAGATGCTATAATCCACCTCTGGAATATGCATTAATCCATGGTACGTTGTTTCTTTGGCTTATGCAGTTCCAGAAGTGACTTTGCAGCTTGTACATCTGTAGCACTGCCTTTCCCCTTAACTTTAACTACTGGGAGTTTTCTGGTGGTCTATGGAGCAGGTTTACGAATAGCCACTCTGTTAACATGTGCTTGACCATATGCCTTAGAAACTTCCAAGCTCATTTGAGTACCTTGTTATAGATTGTACTCATAATCATCCATATGAGGTTCAAGAGCCGGTTGAACTTCATCTTCATCAACCAGTTTGAAGGAACTCTTCTCCTTGTGAATGTTATGTCTGTTTTACCAGCTGAAGGTGACTCGAATGGGTGAGCTGAGTCTGCAGGAGTGACATTTAAGGCCTTCCGAAGAAGATCAGCACTCAGAGTAAGCCAGTGCTCATCGACTTGAAAGCTATAAACCCTAGACTTTGCATCGTGAGTCAGAGTATTCCAGAATAGCTGAATATAGATAGAAGGGACATTTGAGATATCAACTAAAATGCGGAAGATAGGATTCATTTGCAACTTCTGTAGATCCAAGAGAAGGTTTCCCTTTCCAATCTGTAATCACTCCGAGCAATGAAGGATCTGTTCATCTCTTCTTTTTCACCTCTCTTTCACATTCGATCGTTTCATACACATTGAGAGACCAAGTTTAACCGTGTTGATCACATTAGATTCACTATTCTCCCCTTCAAAAATTGCATATGTGATTGCCATTTTTGATCTAGTGAATTAGAATACCAGCTTGATCTAGTTTTTTTTTTTGATCCACATAACGACTCGAACGAGCTATGGAGACATGATATGAAACTTGTTGATGAGATGATCAAGAACAAAAAAGATTTCTCTTCTTTTGAAGATAAAGCTCTACTGAGCGCGTCACACTTTCTTCTCTTTTTAGGAACGGGGCCTGGAAGAGTGTTAGTTGACCTAATTAGCTCAGCTTCGACCTAGTTGTGACATTTGTGAAACGTGGTGTGAATTGATTTTGATCAAACGTCTTTGTCAATGAGACGTGGCTTGGAAAAGGCTCGTGATAAACATCATTTTGTATAAAGAAGAGGCTTCTTGAACAGTTTTATTGTCCAAACTTCATTTAGGCTCCGCGGTTACTTGAACTGATGGTACTGGTGCCTTCATTTTTCTTCCTCTAAATCGAGGTTTTGAACTGCTGAGTCAGATACCGAAGGATGATCTGTACCACCTGCATTTGAAAACAGTCGAATTTGGAGGGTTTGAAACTTCGGATCCCCAATTTGTGTTGGGGTCCTGTTGGTTAGCTGTTATGATAGAACATTGCACAGAAAGCTTAGTTAAAGGGCACAGTTCGCCTAAGGCAAATTTCTTTCCTGTGGGTCTCCATTGATAACCACAATTAGTTTTTCCTTAAGGGACTTTCTTCCTGTGGATCTCATTGATATCCTACTATTTGGCAAAGAGTTTTTCCCATTGCTTTCCAAACTGTCTGGTCTTGATCAAACTGTTATCAGATAGTTTGCCTTTTGGTTTCCAGATTGCTGGTCTGTTTAAACTGTTATCAAACAGTTGTCTTTGTGGTTTCTGATCTGGCTTCCGTTATTCAAGACAATTTTAACAGTGGGGGTAGCATTCACAGAGCTCAAAATATTAACAACACACATTTCATGATTTGCAGAGTTTAAACATTTGTTACACGTTTTGCACACAGATTCAGAATTCGAATTAATTACAACACGCTTAGAGCTAATGTTGAATCAACCGATTCACTTTTGTCCATATCATATGAATTATTTTAGTCGAGGGTGGGGGACTTCTACTTTCTTCTGATTTTAGTCTTGCAGGGGATCTATTTTTCTTTGTATTGCCTCTAGGCTTTGATCCGCTTGCTTCAGTGGAAGTGTTTACTCCTGTAGAATGAATCACATGGACATTAGTTTGTTGAACCTTTTGGTGCACTTAACATCAGCAGAGTGATCAGTCTTCTTCACTTCAGACATCTCTTGCTCCAATCTTGCTTTTTCCTAGTAACAGGGGTAGAGGGAGCCTTGTTATCTCTTTCATTGAAACTTTTTGGGCAAGTGCCAATCACACATTCTAACAATTCTTGAGATAACTTAGTGTATTGGCAAGCATAGTTAAGTGAATTATCCAGTGGTTTAACTACTCTAGCTTCCTCTACAATCTCCCTAACCGTTTCTACACTCTCCTTAAGATGGCTGATATAGTTTAAATGAGCACTCCTATTGTTCTTAAGGGGATGAGGGATGGGTTTAACGTCAATGGCATACATGCCAGGAGCAAGAACTTTTGGTTTGACATAGTCACTAGTGAAACAAGGCTCTTTGCTTCGCAATTGAGCTTTTAGACTCTCAATCTCATTCAACATGGTAGATGTCTTTTCACTTGTGTGAACACGCGCGCTCTTAATTGAGTCATACAATTCCTTGTAATGTTGTTTGACCTTTTCTAGCTCTACTCTATAGCAATCATTTTGTTCTACAAGAGCAGTGACATCTATAGCATTATAAGGCTCACGACTTCTGTCATTCACATTAGCGACTAGATCTTTCAAGTGTCTAATCACGTTATCTTTTTCTTGAATCTGATGTTCGAGATTCTTGATCTTAAAGAATGAGTTAAAATCAGGAGCTTCCTGTGATGCTTGTGAATTTTTATTATCAAAACTTTCTTGAAGATGTTGATACTTTAATTGCAAATTTAGGTATTCCCTTTCAAGTTTTGAAATAAGTTTTGACTCATCATGAACTTTAGACACGTCAGCTTCAAGATCTAGACAACGTGATTTTTCCACATCATACAGCAGTTGAGTCGACAAACAATTAACAATCAGATTCTCATTTTCAATGAGAAGGTTTTTCTTTTCAATTTCAGCACATTGCTTGTCTACAGTATTCTTGTCCACTTCGTTATTCATTTGATCAAAAATTTCTTCCATTTCTTTAACTTCTTTAAAGAGGGCTGTTTGAACTCCAACAAAGTGTTCTTTAAGAGTTTTGAAAAATGGAATAACTTCAGTGAGGTAACATCTTTTTGTTTGCTCAAAACCTCTTTCCCCCTCTGTAAGACAAGCGTATAGACTACGTATAGACACGTGTGATGGAGAACGCAGTAAGTCGTAACTACTAGTCCCCGCCCGAGTACTCGCTAAACGCCCCGCTCTCATGAGCTCGTGCATTGCTGCCGCGCTCAGAGATCTCGCTGAGTAATCTAGTCACGTGTTGACATAGAATGCTCCGCTAGATAAGTACAGAGAGTAGAGAGCGAAAGTTGTTGTTGGGCCAGTGTGAGAGTAAGTGGAGAGCTCTGGTGTAAGTTTTATACTACTTCGGCTGCGCGCAGTCCTCTCTAACGCGTGTAGCCTCATACCCTGCCCCATGATATTTCAACTTCCATCTTCATTAGTATGAATAGTTTCATTTGATGTATAACATGATCGCTGTCGCCGTGCGAGCACGTCTTGAGCATACATGAACTGTTTAACTCGCACAGTGATACTTATAGTTGTCATACCCCATAGTGTCTAACTAGCTGTATCGGCGCTCTAGATCGCTGAGAGATCGTCATGCATCTAGTAGCTCACGACGGTTTTCATTGCGTAGTCCCGCATTCGCTCGGTAAGAAATATTGCTTTGTGTCTCCGAGAGCGATTGATATATACTACTCGAATGGCTCGATTCTTCGTAGTTAGCATTTGTCTTTGTCGTTACGCTTAAATAAATATGATGGAACAGATCTTAGACTCCTCACTGTGATCCTATCGCGGTTACCAAGACAGTATGCTCCAGGGTACACCCCCCATTCACACGCTACTCGAATACCAAACTGAACCTCTTTTCACAGTAATGCATTTTCTACTACGCTTTTACTCATGATATCTCACACCGCCCAACCCCGTCACCCATCCCCCCCCCAGCACCTCACACCTCGGCTTCCTTGGACCTGAATACCACCATAGTCTTGTCTAACCTTAATCATCGACTAAACTTCCCATAATCCAGAATCCAAATGTTTTGACTTTGGTTTATCCCCCCACAGGTGTTTTGGCAATTAGCAACACACAACCCTAAACGAATATAAGCATCTCCACTACATAAACCTCGCTCATCCATCAAGAAAAAATATCAAAACCCTTTATTGTTGTAACAACGTGTTTTAATATCTTAACATCATAAACTCATCAAAAAGAAACTAATCCTTGAAATTACGATATAAGATGTCCAAAGCAAAGAAACGTACTAATAAGGATGTTGCGTGGCTTGGACCATAGACGAGTGTGAAACAGAATGAAGAATTGTTCACTATTTGGTTGTTTAGACAAGGTTAGGACCTCCCATCTTGGAGATGTGGTAAGGAACCTTGGCTATTGACAGAGGGTATACGACAAAGTATTCTATCCATCCTAGAGCGGATACGATGTTGTGTGGTTTTAGGTTAACTAATCGATGGTTGAGTATCAAGTGTCTTCAGGATTGTTGCTACAACCTGAGTTACCCAAGTAGAAGTGGGAAAGGATAACTAAGGATATTGTTGTCAAGTTACCAAGTGTGAGTAGTGGATACGATGTGATTTGGGTGTAGTCAATGGACTGACTAAGTCACCCCATTCCTAGCTATGCTTAGAACAAGTATTAGGGAAGTATGGTAATGATTTAATTTTAGGTTAGTCAAACTATTAGTGTTGACTTATGTATCTGTTGCAATGAATGAGTTATGTGATTATATGTGTTTATATGCGTTTATGTGGATTATATGAGAAATTGGTAGTCAATCTATTGAGTGTGATCATCTCAATGAGATTGGAATGGTGGTGAGATTGGTTGAATTCATTTCGTTCACTTTTGGTGACAAGGAAATAATTTTGTGATTTAAGCGTTTTAGTGATTTATTTTAGAATGCACATTCAAATCATTAACAAATTCAAGAAAACACACATCATGATTTGCATCAAACATACATTGATTACATTTAAAACAAATTAATTCAAAATTCGCATTTAACGTTGTATGCTTAACATTCGCATTACAGACGGGTTCAATAACACATTTTGTTTTATTTGACTTAGATTTAACGCTCCTAGGGTGGTCTTCTACTTTATTCTTTATGTTGCTACTGGTAGTTTGCAAGATTCTATTGTTCTTGGTATTGCCTGTGACAACCGTGAGTTGAGCATGTTAGTTTATACCTTTAAAAATGGCTAAGTGTCCATTTTGTATGTTTCTTGCGTGCTATGTGTTCTATATGTATGTTGAAGTGGTTTACATATGTGCATGATGTCATTTTAGAGGTAAATGATTATCTTATTTTGTGTGCATATAAGTTTGGTGTTAAGTATTCCATTTGTTCACGTGTGGTGATAATGGAAATGAAAGACGTGTTGCATGCATTGCTACGTCAATTCTTGGTTTTTAAGAGTTAAGCGTTTATAAGAAGTGTAAGTTATTGGAAAGGAAGCATGTGAGTGAAATATGGAAGTTTGCAGTAAACTTTCCATAAATAGAAAGTGGTTTGGTGAAATGAAAGTTATATTTAGAAAGTTTGGTAAGTAGCGTTTAAGTAAAAAGGTTTAATCAAATTAGCTTAGGTTTTTATAAAAACTTAAGGTAATGAAGTGAACAAGTTAATTAATAATGTAATAAAAAAATATAATAAAAATATATATGGGGCGTTTGTTTGGGACGACAAAGAAAGAAGAAAAAAGAAAATAAAAAGGGATTTATGCATTATCTAGGGGAGTTATAGTAGGATTAGGTTTCTAACTCCTTAGGATTACCCATAGGCCAAGAAAACAACTCATTCCTTCCCCCTAAACCCTCATTCAGCCGAAATCCTTCTCCCCCTAAACCCTTAGTGTCGACTTTCAGTCCCTAAAAACAAGGATCCAAGAGTTTGTGTTTAGGAGCTAGCAATCAAGGTAAGTATGCTCATCTTTGTTAGATTTGTTCATTCATGTAACACTTTCTATGATGGATCTAGGGTTTTCATAAAAATACAGAAAATTAATGATATTTAATGATCCTAGAATGATTAGGGATAGATTAGATGCATGTTCATGCAATTGGTTAGGTTAGATTTGCGTTAAAACTTGATTTAGGGTTGAGCAGAATTTTGGGTCGTGTTCAACGACTGATATCTAGATGATAAAAACGTGTATTGATATGTTTCTTGAGCCTATGAATAAGCCAAAAGAGTCTACTTTCCATAAAATCTAGCCTCAAAAGTTTTTAAGGTCGGGAAGTCATTCAAATGTTGGTTACACTAAAAGTTGTCAGATCAGTAAATACGGGGCAGATTTAGGTCATGTTTGTAAGGGTAAAACCTATACTTAAAAGTGGAATTAAGCTTAGCCCTTATACAGTAGTTAAGTTCCATATGTCTATGGATAATCCTGTAAAAATTAGCCTCTGAAAGCATGTCTAAGTATGGTAGTTAGAGTGATATATTTTGGTGTGCAATCAGATCCGAATTAGGACAGTTTTGAAGTTTGATTTTATTTGAGGTAGTTACACATGTAAGTAATACTTGGGAATCACAAGGTAGTTAATATACTCATAAATGAACATGGGTGATTTTTGGTATAATTTATGAAGGTCATTAAGTAAGGGTTTTGGGTACGTAAAGAGACACTAAAATTCTGCAATTCTGAGTTAATTGTATGTAGCTAGTGTAAAGTGTTAATAAGATGGTTAAGGTTGGGCATGGTGTCGGGGTGACCCATGATGGTTAACTAAACCCTTAGACATCCATCATATGAGTGCTACATGGACTTGAGCTTTTAGCTTGGTCGCGTGTAACACGTTTGTGTTTGTATTGTGTAGCTCGAGTTAATATTGTTTGGAAGCTGCTTGTGCATCAGGTGAGTTTCATAGTCCCTCTTTTTACATTGTTTTAAAATTGGGATGGAAATGATGCTTGTGGATTTAAAAGGTTTTAATTGCTGTGATTATGTGGTTTTATGTGAGGCATGAACGTTTATGTGGTTATTATATGTGATGTGCTACATGATGTGTGATTCGTTGGAGCGGAGGGATACGCCTATCCCATATCTGTGTGATTCCGGTTAGAGAGTAGTGGTTCTACTCATTTAAATCTAATTGGAGGGTTGAAATAAGACTCAATGCTGTGTGATTCCGGTTAGAGAGTAGTGGTTCTACTCATTTAAATCTAATTGGAGGGTTGAAATAAGACTCAAATCTGTGTGATTCCGGTTGGAGGGTAGTGGATCTACCTATACCAAATCTAACTGGAGGGTTGAAATAATACTCAATTCTGTGTGTTCCGATCGGAGGGTAATGGATTACCCATGACTGTTGTGATTGTTTATGAGTATGCGTGATAGCCTGTATGATAGCTAGCTTAAATTGTTCTGCCCTAATTTGTTTTATTAATCGCAGCAATTGGTTTTGGAAGATAGAATTTTGTGTCTTAAACCTATGACTCTCACCAACTTTATGTTGACGTTTTAAGCATCATTTTCAGGTAATCATGTTGAGGATGTTGAAGTTAGGAAGAGTGGCTAGTGAGACCGTAGGCTTGCATGCGGAGTCATTCTCCTAGAGATTTTATTTATGTCATTTGAATTGTTTGATACTTGGTTGTTATTTGATTGTTTAGACTTCTGATGTATGTTTCCTTGTTGTATGACTTTGCTATCATGATGCAAGGCTCCTTTATCTTGTGTTAGATATTATCATGACACATTGTGTCTCATTTGTTTATCTATTTCATTTAGTTCTCTCTATTGTTGACACCATTATGTTATGATGATATCCATGATGTTACGCCTTGTGTTTTCGCCTAGGCGGGATGTGACAGATTGGTATCAGAGCCTTTGGTTATAGAGAAGTAGGTGGTTGAGCCTAGACTATAACCTAGGGGTCCTTTATGTAGATGCATTTAGGGCATAAGTATTTAATGCTATAACTGCTATGCTTCCCCTCTATTTTTGCATAGCTTATATATTTTGTATTTTGATAAGTTGTCATTTTAGTTATTTTGCCTACCATTATCTAATATGATATGTATTACTTTCTTAGTATTTTAGCTATGTTTTCTCCCCACCCGTAAGAAGTCTCGTTGGGGAACCGTTTTCCCAACTGGACTTAATCGTTATAAGTATCCATGAGAGGAGCCTCTTGTGGAACCAAAGGAGATATGATAGTTGATCGTTTGTCGGATGCGTGTAGAAGGGCTGGACCCGCGGAGTTAGGTGATTCTTGCGGAGGCAAAGTCAAACCCAAGCGAGGCCCAACATAAGTTTACCCCGTCTTTTACCTCGTCATGTTGTTATTGATTGCTTCTTTTAGATATTTTGTATTTTGGGAGTCGTTGTGAGACTTTCGTTCCTTTATGTCGTTTTGATTTTATTTTTATATAAGTAAGTAGTTATTTCATGGAGCATCCTTTATGTGTTAAGTTGGAGTGGTTTAAGATGTGCAATGTGGAATATGTGCTTATATGTGAATTATGATTGAAATGGGTAATCTTGGAAGTAAGTACACGTGTGAAAGGAGGCACTTATAATTATGGTGGCCAACATAATTATAAAGGCATCACACACGTAGACTTGTGACCATGATTGCATTTATTTGTGTTTGGTTGTAAGGTGGTAGTGTAATATGTTTTTTTATATGTGTATTCATGATAAAGATGGTGGTATGGGTAGAGAATTTTTCTCTTACCCTAATTGGAGGATATGTTAAGTTGAGTTGTATAGATAGTAAGTTTCCCTTCTATCTAGTATTTGCGGATACCTAGTATTGCTATTATAGAGGTTGCTCGTTTGCTCGGTTGTTTGTTCGGATTTCCTAAGTCTAAGCTTAGCATCCCTTCATCGTACTTTGTTAGTAAAGATACCATTTTTTATTCGACGTCTTGATGCATATTGGTTGTTCGGATCTGCTCTTCGGATATGCGTGTTCTTGTTAGGTTATTTCATTCATTGATTACTCGTATGAGTATCAAACATTTCTTTTAAGAACTAATTGTTCCTAACATATTAGTGTAGATCATTACTCCCTTCTTTGTATATCCTTTGGTTTTCGTAACCCGTTGTTGATGTGTTAGTTTCGATGGCTTGTTAGGTTGTCTGTTGATTGTTTATTCGATAAGACCTTACGTTTTCTTTTTCCCCTTGGTACGTAACGTCTTGCATGAGTTTTCTTGTACGAGTTCGTTTGATTTTATTTTTGAGTAAATGGTTCTGGTATTTTCTGTCGTTTTTAAACATTAGAATTGTGTTGGGCCATGTACGGGTTTTAGATCCCTGTTTTTGGGTATTATGGTGTCCTTTGTTTGAGTACTTATATTTTATAATTGATGTCTAATTATAAAAACCCTTTTGAAGTATTGTGTTGGTGTTTGGAGAAAACTATGTATAAAATGATTTTTTGTAAATAGATTTTATTTTATTATAAAAAACAGGTTTAAAGTGATTCATAGTGGTAAGGTACGATACACCATTAGATAACCATCTCTAGATTTTTATGACAACTTGAATGTATTTTTACAAAGATTACATTTAAGAAAATTTCATTATTATTTAAAATGATTTTTTATACTTTTAAAGTGGCTTTATTAATTTAAATTGATTTTTATAAATCACATTAATTTACTTTTGCTTTCGAGTAAAGTCGATTTTTGGTATAAGAATTCCTGTTTCGTATTATATTTTTTTTTGTGTTCATTTGTCGTGTACGCCTGTTGATTCCTTTGTTTCGCTTTCATTCGGTTGAATATACGTATCATTTCTTTAAAGGATTCTTATGTCTTGGATCCTACGTCTATTTGATAATGGGGCGGAATATCCTATATGCATTCTAGCTTTGAATCGAATATTCGTTTGTTATCCTATTCGATTGTTCGTAACCCTTGGAGTTCGTTGATACCATTGAGTCGTGGAAGCTTTGATGTGATTGTGGTAATGGACTGGTTGTCCAAGGGAAAGTTTGTGATAGTATGTCATGAGAAGGTGGTTAGGATACCGTTGGAAGGTGATGGGATACTTCAAGTTCAAGGGGAACATACTTTGGGAGCCGCCAAAGCCCTAATGAACGCTAAGATAGATGAACCTAGGATAAGTGATATACCCGTGGTGCGAGATTTTACTGATGTGTTTCTGAAAGACTTGTTGGGGCTACCACCGCAACGACAAGTTGAGTTCCGTATAGACTTAGTTCCTGGAGCGACGCCGGTCGCGAAGTCTCCATATCGTTTGGCACCCTCGGAAATGCAAGAATTGTCTGGACAACTTCAAGAGTTGCAAGACAAGGGTTTATTACGACTAGTATTTTTTTTTTTATTTTCCGTGAGGAGCAACTGTGTTTTTAATAGAGAAGAAAGGATGTTATTTTCGCATGTGTATTGATCGTAGGGAGTTGAACAAATTAACTGTTAAAAACCGTTATCCACTCCCTAGGATTGATGACTTGTTTGATCAGTTACGAGGAGCGTGTCCTTTCTTAAAGATAGATTTTCGTTCAGGTTATCATCAGCTACGAGTGCATGTGGATGCCATTCCAAAGACCGCATTTCGAACGAGATACGGACATTTTAAGTCTACGGTTATGCCTTTTGGGTTAACCAATGCACCAGCGGTTTTCATGGACTTAATGAACCGGGTTTGCAAACCGTACTTAGGTAGGTTTGTCATCGTATTCATTGATGACATTCTGGCCTACTCAAAGTCGAAGGAGGAACATGAAGTTCATTTGAAGTTAGTGTTGGAGTCACTGAGGAAGGAGAAGTTGTATGCTAAGTTTTCTAAGTGTGAGTTTTGGTTAGAAGAAGTGCATTTTCTTGGTCACGTGGTCAACCATAACGTATTCACGTGGACCCGAGTAAGAGTGAGGCAGTGAGGAATTGGATGATTATTCTTAGGATTGGCAGGTTACTACCTCTTCATCGCGATTTTTTTTAAGATTGTTGAAACCCACCTATTCTTCCCTATCGAGAGAATCAATAGTATGAGTGAAGAGTAGAACACGAAGAGATTTTCTGACTTTGAAGAATGATTTGTGGATACTCCGATAAAGTGAATGTAAGTGGGTGGATTGGTTAAGTAGAAGGAGAGAGTAATCAAGACGAAGTAAAAGGAATGATATGGCAGCCAAAGTGAGGTGTTTAAGCAGAGGAACATACTGCAGAAAGACTATATGGTTTAGATCAGCAGATGGGAAAGAAAAGGAGACGAGGTTGGTTACTCTAGGATTGAATTTGGATTATATGGTAGAAGTGGTAATAGATGTGTCCCATGCATTAGCTAACTTGGTACATCCGGGAGCGGATAAGACGTACTATAACCTTGGAGACATGTATTGGTAGCCACGTGTAGAAAAGGATATAGCTACCTATGTTAGCAATTATCGGATTTGTTTAAGGGGTGAAGGCTGCAATGTCAAAGACTTTTGGCTTACTGCAACAGCCTAAGATACTTGAGTGAAAATAAGATAGAATCACCATGGATTTTATCACTAAAGTTCCAAGGTCAAAGTAGTGAGTATGATGTGATTTGGGTGTTGGTCGATAGACTGACCAAGTTAGCTCATTTTCTAGCTATACAATAAGATTTCAAGATGTGAAATTGGCAAGGATTTATATTGATGAGATAATAGCAAGGAATGGAATTCTGGTGATGATCAACTCAGATTGAGATGGATGATTTACCTCGTGGTTTTGGCAGACGCTGCAGAAAGTGTTAGAGACGCGATTGGATTTGAGTACTGCTTAGCATCCTCAAGCGGATGGACAAAGTGAACGTATGATTCAGAGTTTGGAAGATATAATGAGGGCATGTGTTATCGAGTTTGGTGGTAGTTACCATTTGAGCATTCGGTGTGCTCCGTTTGAAGCTTTGTATGGAAGGAAATGTAGGTCGCCTGTTCTATGGGCAGAGATTGGAGAGAGTAGTTTGACTGGACTTGAGTTAGTACAAGAAACGACTGATAAGGTAGTGTTGGTAAAGGAAAAGCCAAAAGCGGTGAAAGATCGTTAAAAGAGCTATGTTGATTATAGGCGTAAGACATTAGAGTTTGAAGGGAGAGATTGTGTATTGTTGAAGGTGTCGCCTTGGAAGGGCGTAGTGCGTTTTGGAAAGAAGGGTAAGTTAGCACCAAGATATGTGGGACCATTTGAGATCATTAAAGGGATTGGTCCTATGGCCTATTGATTAAGATTGTCTCAATAATTTAGTAGTGTACTTGATGTGTTTCAAATTTAAAGAAGTATTTAGCGGATGCAAATCTGCATGTGCATTAAGGTAGACAAAACTCTTCATTTTGTTGAAGAACCTGTTGAGATTATTGATCGTGGGGTTAAAAGTTTGAGGCCTAGTAGGATTTCGATAGTTAAAGTCTACTGGAACTCGAAGCGAGGTTATGAGGATTTTATGAAAACTAAGTATCCACACGTACTCATTGAGCAAGTTATAGTTGGAAGTACTAATTAAAGTTGGGTACATAGGGTTACTGGTAGACCCTAGTGCACCCTTAAATGTTCTTATGTGGTTTGGTTAATGTTATATTTTGAATAAACTCGAAGTCGAGCCGATTCTTCAAAAACGTTGAGCTTTGTAACAACTCATAACTTAGTTCCAAGACAGTTCTTGTTTGATGAGTTGCGGGGTTAGGTTATGAATGACGTTGTTACACAACTTAAGGTTTTTGACGAGTTTCCTCGAAGACGGGCGATGTTCATGGAGTTGGATGTTTATTTTTGCTTAGAGTTGTTATGCTGCTATTTGTACCCTTGTATGGGCAAGCGAAGTTGTAAGCAGTGGGTTTCCGATCGTGAAAGTTAGATGAGATTCAAAGCGTGGCCCTAAGTTCACGTGGAAACGTGAGGACCATATGAAAGCTAGGTATTCTCATTTTTTTGTTGCTATTGTTAGTTAATCTAGTGGTTAAATCTTGGGACGAGATTTTCCTAAGGAGGGGATACTGTGACAACTGCGTTTTGAGCAGGTTAGTCAACCGTTAGCATTGACTTGAGTTTCATTATGTGATTATGTGTTTATGTGATCTTATGTGAGTTGGTTTTCAAACCATGAGCGTATCGACCATGGTATTGAAGTTATGGTTGCTATGGATATTTTATTATGTTCACATTTTAGTGACAATGAAAATGATGGTAAATTTTATGTGTGTACCTATGATATTAAATGTACTTACGAATTTAAATATAGGTTGTTCGTGGAGTAGAAAAATTATTTAGAAATTTAAGTTAGGTGAATTATAGTGTAATAAGTTAAAAAATATGATTAGAAAAGAAATTTATTATAGTCAAATAATTTAGTTTTAATTTAAAAGGTTTAAAAGGTAGAATAAAAGGGTTTTTTATAAACATGTCAAAATTAAGGGTTGAATGTGTAATTAATAATAATTAAATAAAAAATATATAAATAACAAATATATATTAATAAATTTTGAAATTTATAAAAAAAATATAAAAAATATATTTTAAGGGAGTGTTTATGGGCCGGTTATAAAGAAAAAAAAAGGAAACACAATTTTAGTCTAAGTGGGATTCTATTTTGGTAATTATCTAAACCTCCTTCTTTGCACTATAAATACAAACCCACATCCCCATATATTTTTATATTCAGTCGAACAAAGCAGAAGAAAAAAAAGATTTTTTTTATCAAGATCAATCTAGTGATTTAGGGTTTCAAGAATCAAGAATTAAGGTATGTTTTTAAACCCTAGTTGTTTAGTTTTCTTTAAAACATGTAACAATTATTGATGGAATGTATTAGGGTTTATATAAGATTTGTAAAATTAGGTTTTTGATCTTTAAAAATCGTTATATGGGAGATTAGTGTGTGTTAAGCATGTGTCTAAGGTTTTAGTGTTTGTAAAATCAGCAATTAAAAAGCTGGCAGTTTTGAAAGGTCATCTTGTAAGTGTCATAACTTGGTCATACGAATAGCTTTTATTGATTTTCTTGAGCCTAAAATTATCTACAGAGAGTCTAGTTTTCAAAAGTCCAGCCCTGAAAGGTTTTGAGGTCGGGAGGTTAGTCAAATTGATTTTACAAGATTCGTTGTCGAAACAGTAAATTCGGGTCAGATTCTGAGTTGTGTGGATGAAGTTAAAAACCATATCAAAACTTTGTTTTAATAAACGAAACTCCTACTGTAGTAAGTTCATGATGTTTATGAATTTTTAGAATTTTTGTAGAATTTTACCAAGTGTCTATATGGGTCTGGTCAAGTCAAACTTTTGAGTGGTTCGATCATATCCGAATCTGAGTACTTTGCAAAGATGAATTTTTATAAAATATGTTCCACTTAGTATTTTTTAAATCAAAGTAGCTCACAACACATTGGTAGATATGGTGATAGAAAGGAGGACCATCAATTAATCGTTTTAGTATTTTAATTTATGTCATAAAGTGAACTATAAATTTCTGCCAAAAACTAAAAATTGGAAGATAATGAATAAGGTCATATAGAGTCTGAAATGAAATTGGGAGATGGTAAATAAAGAATCATAAACGTAGTGTAAGTTAGAAGTCCAATCATATGATTGGTTACATTGCTTGGGAATTTGCCTAACCGAGTGTAAACTTGTGTTTTTGTAGTGTTTTAGATTGTGTGCAGGATTTTGTCAAGTAGCTAAGCATCAGGTGAGTTTCATAGTCCCATTTTACTATGTTTTTCTTGGGATGAAAATGATGCAAAGTATGTTTTGATTGCTGTGATTATGTGGTTCAAGTTACTCATGGACTTTTAAGTTGCTATTATATGTTATGTGTTGCATGTTGTATGATGTTACATTGTTCTTCGCCTACTTTGTGGGCAAGAGGTTTCATCCACTTTGTGTGGGTATGAACCTGTGTGTGCTACGGTACCAAGAGTCTGGAATTGGGGATTTTGTTCCTCTCCATGACTGTTTTTGTTGCATTGGATTGGGGGACACGTTCCGTCTCAATTGTGATTCTTAGTTTCATGAATGCTAGCATGTATAATAGCCATCTTAATTGTCCTGCTAATTTTGTTTTTTTGTATAATCACAGTAATTATTAAAGCTTGATTTGTGTCGTAAATCCTGAATGACTCTCAACAACCATTGTGATGACATTTTAAGCCATCATTTTCAGTGAGCGTTATGATGGTGTTTAAGTAAAAAAAGTTGTCTAGAGAGACCATTAGGATGGCATTGAATTCTCATATGAATTATCGTCTAGTATTTGTTTGCATGAAATCTTAATGTTAATTAGTTTTTTTATAGTTTGCAGACATTGACTTTGGTATTAATGAGAACCCATTTTTCATTAACACAAGATGTTGTTCTTTTCTTTTCGGTATTGTCATGACACATCGTGTCTTTTATATTTAGTGACAAAAACTTGAGTGAAATTCAACTTGAGCATGAGAAGGAGGATGAATTTGTGGTGGTGGTGGTGAAGGTGGTGCATAAATATAGGCATTGGATGGATTATTATGTGAATCAAGAATGGTAGAAATATTATGGAGTTGGTTAATCATTTGATCTCTTAAGGAATTGTAAGATGGTGGTGAAGGAGATTGTAAGTAGACTCTTAAAGGAAGAGGAGGTGAGTCATTTTGGGAAGGAGGTGATGATTTTAGAGTGTATGTTTTGCGTTTCCATACTTGTCTAACTGACATCCTTGGTTTTCTAGAGAAGTTGGAATGGTGGTTTGAGCAAGACATTGATAAAGAAGAAGAGAGATTTGAAGGAGATGTAGATGGTGGTGAAGTATGAAAGTTAGGTGATTAAATAATGAGAAGGATTGGATAAAGTGGCAAAGCATGGTTTAGGAAGAAGAGAATGCAAAATATGGTTTAGCAAATCTGGGAAATGATAGCTTGAGGATGTAGGTAGGAGGGTCAAGATACAAAAAAAGAGGTAAACTCGAAATTTTTCTTTCCCTCTTGGTGGCGGTCCCATATCACC
>BQNB010017732.1:5501-61974 GCA_026074375.1 Tanacetum coccineum | reverse complement strand
ATGCTGATAAGAGGCGTAAACCTCTTGAATTCCAAGTTGGAGACCGAGTGTTACTTAAGGTATCTCCATGGAAAGGAATGGTACGATTTGGTAAGAAATGAAAGCTAGCACCACGATATGTGGGACCATTTGAAATAGTAGAGCGTGTTGGACCGGTGGCTTATCGGCTAAAGTTACCCCAAGAATTGAGTTGTGTCCACGACACGTTTCATGTGTCGAACCTCAAGAAATGCTTGGCTGAGCCAGATGTTCAGGTGCCTTTGGATGAGATCGAGATTGATGAAAATCTACGTTTTGTTGTAGAACCTATTGAGATCGTGGAATGAGATGTGAAAAAGCTAAAGCGAAGAATAATTCCATTAGTCAAAGTTCGTTGGAACTCTCGGCAAGGAGCTGAGTATACCTGGGAACATGAAGACCAATTCCGGATGAAATATCCGCATCTTTTCTCCGACCCCGTACTTTCCTCAAGTGCCGCAACTTGAGCCTTGAGGACAAGGCTCTTCTAACCGGAGGAGACTGTAACATTCCGTATTTTCAGGTCATTTACAACGTCATCTATTTTACTATTTTTTTTTCTCGTACGCGTTTGCTTTTAATTTTGATCGTTACGTTAAATCGCATAAACTAAAAATCAACAATCAACGTAAACGGGCACCAAACCAATTAAAGTTTACGTCAAATAATCATTACATTATTATAACTAAAGTAATAATTAACTTTTTATATTTTATTTTTATTGGTTGCGTAAAACGTTTACGTTTCGCGATAAAATACGTTTAAGCATACCCGCAACTACCGAAACTTTTCTACGCTTCAACAAATACCCAATACCTAAATTTTTATAAAAATTAACCTATGTTAACATTGTTAGTCAAATTGAACATAAAATAAATGAACTAGAACATACACTTTACTAGTTATATCTTTATACATTTTATACTTCAAGTAAATGCAAAATATTTTGTTAAATACCAAAAATCACCAACTAGCACCCTCCCCCTCCTAAATTTCGTGGCATATGTGATCCCTAGGAGACCAAGAGCACACAAACTAACCACTTGATCTTGTACAAACCTTTCTTATTAAACCTAAAGTGTTCATGTCTAGTTTTGACTAAAGGTTTTCCTTAATTCCCTCTCATGGTCCCTTTGAACTTTGACCACTTCTAATAGAAGGTTTGACTAGTCCAAGTCATATATAAGCATGCACAACTAGATACATATCACACACACTTCATTTACAAAGTAAAAATCAAACAAATACTCCTTCATGCTCACTACAAGCCCACGGCTCAAAAGCCCTCCCCCACACAAACCATACAATCTTTTTATACCACTTATACAAGCATACACACAACATATCTAAGACCTGCTAAGATGGTTTGAAGGTTGGGTTAAGTATTTACAAGTGTTGAAGCAAGAAAAACAAGATTAGGGTTTTCATTTGAAAACTAGGGTTTCAAGAGTGCAAGCTTTGGTTTTATATCTAAACAAGGGTTTAGATACTTTGGTTCATCACACTACATCTTTTTAAGGTTACCTAAAACCCTTTATGTCTTTACATTTATCATTTTATGTGTTTATATGTTCTATTTAGCAATATCACTATTAGGATACTTTTAAACATGTAAAACATATTTTTACTTGTGGTTATGATTTTGTATACTTTTACATATGCTATGATGTTGGTAATATTATGTTAAAATGGATTTATAAGTGTTCTACACTCTTGGTTTAAGTATAAACTTGTAGTTAAAAAGTATATAAAAACAAAGTTATATAAATAAACCCCAAAATATATATAGGGGCTGTTTTGGTTCGTATTTTGTAATAACTAGATTATGTTTTATAAAGATAGTGCGTCTCATGACGATTCCAAAAAGGTAAGAAACTCGAAAAACCGATTTATAACGAAAAAGATACGACAAATATACGTTTTACGTTAATACCGGGTTTTATAAAATAAATTTTATAAAAAGTTACTGTTCATCAGGGACATTTATTTATGAAAACATCATTAATATGATAGAACTTTTAAAAACGAAGACGTGCTCGAAAGAATCGCTAAAAACGGAGCTATAACGAATAAAATACGACGTTTACGAGTTTACGATAACAAAAACTATAAAAATAAATTTATAAACTGGTGTGAACAGTAAAAGTTACTGTTCACCAGTAGGTCCAAATTTTGAAAATGTCAAATTTTGATAACTCGTCTTAATACGAAAGCGTGGGCATAAGAAACGTCAAAATCGGGCTTAAAACGCGAAAGTTACGTCATTTTTACTAAAGAGTCATTTATAAACGTTTTCACTTTATAAACGCGATTTCACTAAAACGATTAGATGGTGATGTAGCTATATAGAATTATATGTGGTTTTAGTTAATCAAAGTTCTATATTACTAGGGAGTTTCATAATGAGGCCTCTTCGGGGTGGCGTATCGACGAGTTGTTGGATTTACGATTTAAAGTGTCCTAGCTCCTCATACGTCACTACATGACCTCTTAATTATGATAGCCCGAACGATAGTATGATAGCCCGAACGATAGTATGATGAGCTATACGACCTATAAATAATCAAAGTGTTTAGTACTTATACGACCTATATTGGATTAGGTTGCCTTCGGATTCCTTCGTGACGCATTTTTCTATTGTGAATACTTGTTGATTTCCATTCACTCGAGGTGAGTTCATAGCCCCCTTTTTACTACTTGATTGTTTTACAAACTTTACGGGGTGAATTACATTGCTTGTTTTACTATTGGACACAAGTGTTTTTCAAAGTGTATGCTATCCAGATTACTGCCTGATTATTAATGCCTAAGTTACCTTATTGCCGTGAAGTCCCTATTTATCATGAACCGTTAATTGCTATTGTAGTAAGCGCGAGTGTTATGGATAGATCTATCGGGACTGACAATCCCCACCTTTCCTTAGGTCACTAGTTTGATCAAGGTGCATTTAACATTGAGAGGTGTTAGGTTGTTGGCAAGCATCCTATATTCTGATTGGGGCACAAATCTAGTTAAGGCTTCGGGGTCATGAGCTTAGTGCAATAATAAACGTTTTGGACTACTGAATGTGTTTCAGAGTCTACTATTACTTCGATCTTGTGGTCCACCCTTTTTACCGATAAACCTATGATTTCACTCAACCTTTGTGTTGACTTTTAGCATGTAATTTCAGGTCCTAGGGTATGAAGATCGGAGGGGAGCCGTGGCGGATATCAATGAAGACGGATTCTGTGTTTTATCTATATTCAATGCAACTTTTATTATCTTTAAAAACTTAAGTCATCTTTTGGGTATTATGAAGCTTTTGTTTAATTAAGAATGTTTATGACTTTTAAAACTTATGGGACCTAATGTATAAACTCTGATATTTTGCTATGGCATCGAATGAAATCTTGTCTTAAACGTCCATTTATGGTTGTTTCCTATATCTTGATTGTTGTACTTTGACGTAGCACCCCATTGTTACCATTCCGCCGCTACCTGATTTTGGGGGGTGTTACACTTATTAAGTTGCTTCAAGAGGTGGACAAATTTGTTACTTTTGAATCCTTTGATATTTTTCAAAAGGCGTGTATCAAATAGGATATCGAAGGTGACGAGAACTCCAAATTTTTTCACATGCTGATAAAGCAAAAAAGGAGAGCTCAAATGATTCACGGTATCATGAAAGAAGGTTTTTGGATTTCGAACCCTTCTTAAATTAAGGAAGAGTTTCTTAACTTTTTTAAAGAAAAGTTCAAAAACCATGATTCGAATATGGACTTCCCTCGTTTGCTATCTCTTCTGGATTATGTGCTCTTGACCGTGATAGCTTGGAGACTCCTGTTACTTTAGATGAAGCTAAGAATGCGGTTTGGGATTATGGTAGGTCCAAGGATCCCGACCCTGATGGGTTCTTTTTCGCTTTTGTGAAGAAATATTGGGATGATATTAAAGTTGACATTTTAGAGTATGTTAATATCTTTCTTGGTACTGGTTCGTTGCCCCGTGGATCTAATTCTTCTTTCTTCACTCTCATTCCAAAGGTTATCAATCATGTTTTCATCAAAGATTTTCATCCCATTTCTCTCATAGGCGTTCATTACAAAATCATAGCTAAAATTCTAGCTAATAGTCTAGCCAAGGTGATTGATAAGATTGTTAGTCACGAGCAATCGGCCTTCATAGATGGTCGTCAAATTCTTGACGGCCATCTTATTCTTAGTGAGATTCTCGAATGGTTAAAAAAAAGTTGTTAATTTTCAAGTTTGATTTTGAGAAAACTTTTGACTCGATGAGCTGGAAATATTTAGATTTTGTTCTTCTTAATCTTGGATTTGTCTCTAAATGGCGTTTTTGGATTAGAGCTTATCTATCTTCATCTCGGGTTTTGGTTCTCGTCAATGGTAGTCCTACCTCAGAATTTTCTATCAACCGTGGCCTCAGGCAAGGAGATCCTCTTTCTTCATTTCTTTTTATTCTTGTTATGGTGGGGTTGCATAATGCTCTCTCTACCACAGTTAGCTCGAGTTTTAGAAGAGGCATCAAATTCGGCTCTCTTGAGTTAAATATATCTCATATATTTTATGTCGACGATGTTATTATCACTACCGAATGGAATGCTAATGACTTAGACAATATCATTCGTGTTTTACAGGTCTTCTACTTCGCATCGGGTTTAAAAATTAACATTCAGAAATCTAATGTTCATGGCATTGGGGTTTCAGATGTCGATATCTCTTTCATGGCCAGTAATTATGGATGCGCTTCAGGATCCTATCCTTTTACTTATCTTGGGTTACCAATTGGTTCTAATATGAGTTTGCATCGAGTTGGCAGGTTTTATTGGACAAGTTTCAATCGAAGTTATCTTCATGGAAGGCTAATATCCTTTCTATAGGGGCTCGTCACGCCTTAATAAAAAATGTTCTTGGTAGCCTCGGTATCTATTACTTCTTGATCTTCAAGGTCCCTGAATCTGTTATAAATTCCTTGGAAAGATCCCGAGCAATGTTTTTTTGGGGAGCTTCTCACGTATCAGCAATGAAACCTTTGTTTTTGCCTGAGGATGAACTAGGAGCTGAAATGCTAGAACTGAGGAGGGCTAGTTTAGCTTTGACTTTGTTGTATTTGGCTTCAAAGTCTTTGGTTTGCCTTTGTTCAGGTTTGTGCTTAGATGAATAGAGAAGCTTTGGTTGAAAAGGTGGCTGATATGAAGGAACTGGTGTCTTTGACCAACAATCTCTTGCAAAATAACCCTTCTTGCCACATTTGTGGCATTCAGTTTGGTCAATTGCCTTTGTACTATTAAACCTTTGAGTACCCTTTTTGAAAAACCTTTTAGACTTGGCTAAAAGAGATATTGCTTGGTATTCTTCCTTTAAGTCATTTCGATACTCATGACTGCTTCTTGTATCCTCTTCATCATTAGGACTATCTTGAAAGTCCTGGACAATAGAGGCAGAGAATAACGCAATTGACAAAGGTGTTACAGCGACAAGAGATTTGCTCTTTTCAGTCTCATAAATACTTTCTATTAGGTTTTCTTCATATTTGAGTTTACCAAATAGAGAAGCAAGCTCAGAATCTTTCACATGATTTGTGGTTTTGAGACTTTAGCAGAAACTTAGCGACTTATTTGGTAACCCGTTTATAAAACTAGTATTTATTTCAAACTTTAAAAGGTTAATGCCATCATTTACCAACTCACTCATCAAAGCTTTATATCTGGTGAAAGTTTGTGTTAGATATTCACCTTCTTTGAATTTGAAGGTGTTATAGCACAATTTCAAGTCCATGACCCTACTTTCTTTCACATTAAAGGGGCCCTCGTGATATAGTATTAGGTCATCCCATGTTGATTTAGCAGTTAAGCAATTTATGACAGAATTCATTTGGTCATCTGGAAGGACAAACATGATGAGACTTTTAAGTCGCTGATCTAAGTTAGCAGCCTTTCTTTTATCTGTAGTCTATTTTCCTTTTGGCTTCCTTTGACCAGCTACAATGGGAATAAAAGGACCGTTTTTGATGATATTTTCAAATTGAGGTTCGATATTAATGATATGGCATATAAAACTCTTTTTTCAATTGGTGAAATTTTCCACCTCTAGTACAGGAGCGGCATTTAGCTGGCCACCCCTATATTCAAGAGTTTGTGGTACGTCTACTACTGCCATTTAAGATGGATCTTGATTTTAAAAATCTTTGAGCATTTATATATCCTTTTAAAGGGATTTTATAAACCAGAAGGCTCTGATACCACTTGTTGATCCCTTGGAATATGATATAAGGTTTATCAAGTTAAACTAATCTGATTCCATGGCAACAAAGTGAGTTTTAAACAAATATATATGAAGAATATAAAGAACAAGTTTAGAACACACAGAAGTACTTTTCAACGTATAAGACTTTATTAGAATCAAATAAAGAATATATGACACACCTTGCTTGCGGAATAGCAAGGTGGTTGAATGACAATTGGGGTGTTATCTCCTTCGAACTTAAACTCTAATCAAAGTTAGGAGAGTAAGAAAACAAACTACTTATGACTAAACTGAAGCTTCAGCTTCAGTAGTACCGTTCTGTTTGTTTGAGAGATAAATGAACTCTTCAATGTGTATCACATTAATTAGAAGAGATAACATTTACTCTAGGAATCTATTTTCTTTTATAGGCAAAGGGATTAGGGTTTACTGTTACACCCCCAAAATCGGACTGCAACGGAACGGTAACATTGAGGTGCGACTTCAAGGCACAAGGTACAAGTCAAAGTGAGACGTTTTAAAATACATTTCAAAATGTTTCACATTCGATACGTTAAAACATCAGAGTTGACAAATAAGTCCCAACAGTTTCAAAATATCACAAGTGTTTAAAACATGACATAATGTTTGGATAAAGTTTCTACCGAGTGTAAATAAGATAAAGTTTTTACAAAACATATAATTTTCAAAAGAAGTTTTATCGAATGTATAAAAATGAAGAGTCTCCAAATTTCAATCCGTGCGGCTTCCTTCCGAGCAATATACATGAAAACCAGAGATAAAACATGCAAAAAAGTCAACAAAATTGTTGAGTGAATTCATAGGTTTTAATCATAAAACAATGATTAAGTAAATCAAGTAATGTTATTGTAATCAAACAGTTTAGTGGACCACAAGATTTAAGTAATGTAGATAAGAGAAACAGATTCACCAAGTCTAAATGAAATATATATTATTGCACTAAGCTCATGACACCGAAACCATAACGTACTTCAATTAGTAGATTGGATATGGCCCAAAAGAGATACAGATGCTGCCAAACATCCTACGAATTACTTCAAATGTTAAATGCGCCCATGGTCAACATGAAACCATAATTCATGACTGGGATTGTCAATATCGATAGATCTATCCACAACACTCGCATTTACTACAATAGCAATTAACGGTTCATGATTGAAAAAAGGACTTAAGTGGCAATAGCGGCACTTAGACAATAATATTGAGGCAATATTATATGGTATAGCATACAGTTTGAAAAGCACTTGTGTCCAAAATGTAAAGCAAGCATGTAATCTCACCCCGTATAGTTTGTAAAATGAGTAAATAGAAAAGGGGTTATGAACTCACCGTAAGTAAACGATAATAGAATGTCAACGACAAAAATAGTGGAGATAAGAACTCCTAACCGCGACCTAGAATAATGGTGCGCAATTAGAAACATGAAATATATAATAAAATGACACGTATGTCATATATATATATATGTATGTATGTATAAATAAGAGAATAGTGGAATCCATATATGTGTACATCCTAAGTTATTTAGTACAAACGAGCTTTTAAGAAAGTATAATATTTGTTTTTAAGTTACGCCACTTTTTTGAAAAAATTATAATTTTGGAAAGTTTATATTCTTAGAAAGTTTATATTTTAAGAAAGTTTTTCATTTCTGGAAAGTCTACAAATTTAGGACGTTATCATCAACTCATAAAAATGTTCATTTTTTCGTCAATACTAGCTTACCAAAGTTTTATCCAAACACTCCACTTCATAAGTTAATCATATATATATATATATATATATATATATATATATATATATATATATATATATATATATATATATATATATATATATATATATATAAAATATATATATTTATTATTATATAATATATATATATATATATATATATATACTAGTTTCATAACCCGCCCGATGGGCGGGTTCGCTTCATATTATCAATTGACAAATTCTAACCGGACGTAAATAAATAATGAATAACGAAAATATCTTAAGCACAAAAATAGGAAACAAAAGGAGTGTTCATGTATTATACGTAAAAAGAAAAATGAAAAGTACGAGAACAAATAAATTACATGATGCTTATTCATATACGAAATAGAACTTGTTTGTACACATTGTTTGTTATGTAGTTTGTGTATTCGCCATGTTTGTCACAACAAAGAACATTCAAAGCTTTTTGTCTTAACTATGGAAACAACCACATAACGTTTTCCATGTCAGAATACTGGCCTTTATAGAAACAACCTACATCTTGTATATTCGGGCCTCGACAGGAGACAATGCCCCATTGGTACTGACTCGCGAAGTATCCGCTCAAAGCTATCACCAATAGAAACTGTCATTAATCATATAATGAAAAGTGTCCATTATTCACGTTTGAAAAATTGCATCATACACCTATGCACCTATAATGAACAATAAGCTGTATTGCGGTAAATGCTTCTGATCTTGTTAAACTTTCTCCATCGTCATATTTTGTCATGACCTTGGTCTTATTAGTATGCTTTGTATAAATGCAATCACTGATCAAATTCGTAATCAAATCCACATAATGTATTTTCTGAAAAAGTATTGCATCTATAATTGTCAATTAGCTTTGAGTTCCATCCGACTACAATCATCGTAAGGATTAATTATATAAACTACGATCTGATCAGTTAACATAAAAAACTAAGCAAATTTCATTACGCTTCGTCTATCATTTGTCATGATAAGAGAGTATTTCTGAATTCTAATATCTCACGGATAGTCAAACAATCATGTCAATATGAATGCACTCGTTCGGATTTGATAGGAAGCGATAATTGTTCCTAACATACCTGAGTGATAATGCAATGAGCCAGAAACATAAGAGCCTATTCATGTTTTTTTTTCTAAAAGTGGTGTTGCAAGAACAATGCTTCTATTATTGACCTGTAAAGGCTCCTATAACCAAATGATCTAACCCAACTTGGATACACACAAGAATAGGGATACGAGTCTAATTGAGTAACTGCTGATGTTCTACTTACCTTTTTGAGAATCACTTGGTTTCCTTGATAAAGAGCAATTTCTTTTACTAATTGCACTTCCTGGAAAAAAGGAATATTATAAATAATTACATTACATATTTAAGCCTTAAATATATAAAAACACGCAAAAATCCATATTACTGTAAGGTACGTACATGTGGGCTATCCATTCACGCATACGCAATGAATATTATTGTTCTTAAAAAGGAAGAAACCGTAACCGTAGAAATTTAGGTCGTTATCATCAACTCATAAAAATGTTTATTTTTTCATCAATACTAGTTTACCAAAGTTTTATCCAAACACTCTACTTCATAAGTTAATCATATATATATATGACTCGAATTCAAACTTACTATTTTTAGACATCGTCAAATACACCGTAACAATTTATTAGATGTAAAATACTATTCGTTAAAGTTTTACAATCTTAAACGTACTCTAAAACGCTCCTAGACTCATTTTACAACAAAAATCAGCAACTTTTTATGACTTTCCGAAAAGAATTTTCACCAAGTATGGGCCCACTTTTACCCTATCATCAAGCATTTTCAGACCAAAATTCACGAGTTTATATGTAAAACGTCAAAATAAGCAACTTTTATGTTTTAACGAAATGGCGGTTCAGAGCAGAAAGGGTCTGAATCCTCGATTGAAAACTGCACCAGCTCACTTTTACCAAAACATGCTGAATTATTTTTATAAAAACGCAGACCTGCATTTTGATCAAAAAACACCACTTTTATGCACTTTTGAGCCAAAATCTTTTTGCGTATAGTAGAAAACATTGTTTCGGAGATGAAACGGGTCAGAAGGTGTCCGAAACGACCCATTTCAGTTCTGCGCAGAAATTAATATTTACCAAAATAGTGCAGATTTTTAATACAAAATTTTCCAAACTTTTTTTTGTTCGCTTTTCTTTCTTGTTATTTTTTTTATTTTTTTTTTTTTTTTTTTTTTTTTTTTTTTATTTGCTCTTCTGTTTTTTTGGACGGCTCTAAAATCTTCGTTTTAAGAGTTACGTGTCTAATTTTTTTTAAAACGATCGTCTTGACGAACACTAACATATTTTAAAGCCACAATTTTATAAAAATATTTACAGATACCTAACGAGGTGTCCAAACTTTTATCGAAATTAACTTCTTCGAAATCTATAAAAACTTCATCAAACTCCACAAATCATCTCAATACTTCACAATATTCACAAAACCTCTCGCCTCATCATCTAAACTAGTTTACCAACATGTTTACTTCAAAAAATTCAACACAACACACATGCATATGGATTCAATAATATAAAATAAGATATATCAAGAAATATATAAAAGAGAAGCTTACAAGTGAGAAGAACAAGCTAAAAATAATAAAACTTGATTAGGAGTAGAAGAAATTGAAAAACCCCAAATATTACTTCAAACCCTAAAATCTTGATCTTAAATAAATGAGTTAATTACACTGTTCGTCCCTGGGGTTTGGGCCAAATCCCTAATTGAGTCTCTATCTTTTTTTCTTGCCTAATTGATCCTTTTAATTAAACTATTGCACACCGTCCATCCCTATAGCCAAATCGAGTTAATTTTCCTTGTTATCTCACCCCATGTGCCATGCGCATGAGGGTATTTTAGTCTTTTTACATAGTTTGACCCACTCCTACTCACCTAACACTATTGAATTATTTATTTTTTCTCTTCATAACAAAATTGGAGATCATCTCTTTATAATTCACACTCTTTTCCATTTATCTCTCATAACAAAATAGCAGATCCATCTATGCTGCACCACACTCGAAAACCCATACTAAATAAAAAAACGGTTGAAAGACAAGCTCCAATTCTATCTCGATAAATCAAAATAGGTCCACTAGCGTAGATTTGCACAATCAATCTATATCCAAATCCATCTCATAAATCTAACATAATTAAACATGTATTTTCGAGTACAATTACATAAAGGGGATTTGCAAATCTACGGTAGTCGAAAATCCTATAGCCAAATCCATCTCAGAAATCAAACACAATCACATTTGCTTTAACCAGATCTGTGGTGTATGAATGTGTGTTTCGAGTTCATATTTGTTTTAACCATCCACAAAAGAATACCCACATCAGATTTCTTATGACAACAAAAAAACTACTCAAAAGCATGCAAAATCTACATTGGGTCAAATAAAACTAATATGTTGGATTTGATTGGATCTAGTGGCGTAATAGAGTTCTGTTGACTTTGGTGGCTAACGGTGAGGCATGGTTGAAATTATTGATATGTTTGATTTTGGATGAAATTATTGATTTTTGAATGATGGTGGTACTTGTGAGTTGGGTTAACTTTTGATAGAGATGGGTTAGATTATTGTGGTGGTGGTGGTGTGACAGGTGGTTGACAGGCGATGGGACGGTGGTGGAGGTCATGGCGGTATCGTGTTTGCTGCAAATTAAGTACCGAGTAGAATGAGGAATTTATTTATGTATGTTTAGAGATTTGTGTATAAATCTGCTATGAGAATTTGATTTGTGTTTGGAACTGTTATAGAAAAAGTTTATGTTTCATAATTTTGTTTGAAATAGTGAGATGGAATAAGTAAAGGTGAAAATTTTGAATTTGTTTATATACATATGATCCGAACTCAAACTTACTATTTTTAGACATCGTCAAATACACCGTAACAATTTATTAGATGTAAAATACTATTCGTTAAAGTTTTACAATCTTAAACGGACTCTAAAACGCTCCTAGACTCATTTTACAACAAAAATCGGCAACTTTTTATGACTTTCCGAAAAGAATTTTCACCAAGTCTGGGCCCACTTTTACCCTATCATCAAGCATTTTCAGACCAAAATTCACGAGTTTATATGTAAAACGTCAAAATAAGCAACTTTTATGCTTTAACGAAATGGCGGTTCAGAGCAGAAAGGGTCTGAATCCTCGATTGAAAACTGCACCAGCTCACTTTTACCAAAACATGCTGAATTATTTTTATAAAAACGCAGACCTGCATTTTGATCAAAAAACACCACTTTTATGCACTTTTTAGCTGAAATCCTAATAAATATGGTAGAAAACATTGTTTTGAACAACTTTCGTGTTTCGGCCGAAGACCAAAACGGGTCAGAAGGTGTCCGAAATGATCCATTTCAGTTCTGCGCAGAAATTAATATTTACCAAAATAGTGCAGATTTTTAATACAAAATTTTCCAGACTTCGGACGGCTCTAAAATCTTCGTTTTAAGAGTTACGTGTCTAATTTTTTTTAAAACGATCGTCTTGACGAACACTAACATATTTTAAAGCCAAAATTTTATAAAAATATTTTCACGATACCCTAACGAGGTGTCAAACTTTCTACTCGAAATTAACTTTTCCGAAATCTATAAAACTTCATCAAACTCCACCAAATCATCATCAATACTTCACAATATTACACCAAAACCTACTCCTCATCATCTAAACTAGTTTACCAACATGTTTACTTCAAAAAATTCAACACAACACACATGCATATGGATTCAATAATATAAAATAATATATATCAAGAAATATATAAAAGAGAAGCTTACAAGTGAGAAGAACAAGCTAAAAATAATAAAACTTGATTAGGAGTAGAAGAAATTGAAAAACCCCAAATATTACTTCAAACCCTAAAATCTTGATCTTAAATAAATGAGTTAATTACACCGTTCGTCCCTGTGGTTTGGGCCAAATCCCTAATTGAGTTCATATCTTTTTTTTCTTGCCTAATTGATCCTTATAATGAAACTATTGCACACCGTTCATCCCTATAGCCCAATCGAGTTAATTTTCCTTGTTATCTCACCCCATGTGCCATGCGCATGAGGGTATTTTAGTCTTTTTACATAGTTTGACCCACTCCTACTCACCTAACACTATTGAATTATTTATTTTTTCTCTTCATAACAAAATTGGAGATCATCTCTTTATAATTCACACTCTTTTCCATTTATCTCTCATAACAAAATAGCAGATCCATCTATGCTGCACCACACTCGAAAACCCATACTAAATAAAAAAATAGGTTGAAAAAGACAAGCCAAATCTATCTCATAAATCAAACATAGGTTCCACTAGCGTAGATTTGCACAATCAATCTATATCCAAATCCATCTCATAAATCTAACATAATTAAACATGTATTTTCGAGTACAATTACATAAAGGGGATTTGCAAATCTACGGTAGTCGAAAATCCTATAGCCAAATCCATCTCAGAAATCAAACACAATCACATTTGCTTTAACCAGATCTGTGGTGTATGAATGTGTGTTTCGAGTTCATATTTGTTTTAACCATCCACAAAAGAATACCCACATCAGATTTCTTATGACAACAAAAAAACTACTCAAAAGCATGCAAAATCTACATTGGGTCAAATAAAACTAATATGTTGGATTTGATTGGATCTAGTGGCGTAATAGAGTTCTGTTGACTTTGGTGGCTAACGGTGAGGCATGGTTGAAATTATTGATATGTTTGATTTTGGATGAAATTATTGATTTTTGAATGATGGTGGTACTTGTGAGTTGGGTTAACTTTTGATAGAGATGGGTTAGATTATTGTGGTGGTGGTGGTGTGACAGGTGGTTGACAGGCGATGGGACGGTGGTGGAGGTCATGGCGGTATCGTGTTTGCTGCAAATTAAGTACCGAGTAGAATGAGGAATTTATTTATGTATGTTTAGAGATTTGTGTATAAATCTGCTATGAGAATTTGATTTGTGTTTGGAACTGTTATAGAAAAAGTTTATGTTTCATAATTTTGTTTGAAATAGTGAGATGGAATAAGTAAAGGTGAAAATTTTGAATTTGTTTATATACATATGATCCGAACTCAAACTTACTATTTTTAGACATCGTCAAATACACCGTAACAATTTATTAGATGTAAAATACTATTCGTTAAAGTTTTACAATCTTAAACGGACTCTAAAACGCTCCTAGACTCATTTTACAACAAAAATCAGCAACTTTTTATGACTTTCCGAAAAGAATTTTAACCAAGTCTGAGCCTACTTTTACCCTATCATCAAGCATTTTCAGACCAAAATTCGCGAGTTTATATGTAAAACGTCAAAATAAGCAACTTTTATGTTTTAACGAAAGGCCGGTTCGGAGCAGAAAGGGTCTGAATCCTCGATTGAAAACTGCACCAGCTCACTTTTACCAAAACATGTTGAATTATTTTTATAAAAACGCAGACCTGCATTTTGATCAAAAAACACCACTTTTATGCACTTTTTAGCTGAAATCCTTTTAGGTATGGTAGAAAACATTGTTTTGGACAACTTTCGTGTTTCGGCCGAAGACCAAAACGGGTCAGAAGGTGTCCGAAATGATCCATTTCAGTTCTGCGCAGAAATTAATATTTACCAAAATAGTGCAGATTTTTAATACAAAATTTTTCAAACTTTAGACGGCTCTAAAATCTTCGTTTTTAAAAGTTACGTGTCTAATTTTTTTAAAAACGATCGTCTCGACGAACACTAACATATTTTAAAGCCTAAAATTTATAAAAATATTTTCACGATACCTTAACGAGGTGTCAAACTTTCTACTCGAAATTAACTTTTCCGAAATGTATAAAACTTCATCAAACTCCACCAAATCATCATCAATACTTCACAATATTACACCAAAACCTACTCTCCGTCATCTAAACTAGTTTACCAACATGTTTACTTTAAAAAAATTCAACACAACACACATGCATATGGATTCAATAATATAAAATAAGATATATCAAGAAATATATAAAAGAAAAGCTTACAAGTGAGAAAAACAAGCTAAAAATAATAGAAACTTGATTAGGAGTAGAAGAAATTAAAAAACCCCAAATATTATTTCAAACCCTAAAATATTGATCTTAAATAAATGAGTTAATTACACTGTTCGTCCCTGTGGTTTGGGCCAAATCCCTAATTGAGTCCCTATCTTTTTTTTCTTGCCTAATTGATCCTTATAATATAACTATTGCACACCGTTCATCCCTATAGCCCAATCGAGTTAATTTTCCCTGTTATCTCACCCCATGTGCCATGCACATGAGGGTATTTCAGTCCTTTTACATAGTTTGGCCCACTCCTACTCACCTAACACTATTGATTTTTTTTTCTCTTCATAACAAAATAGGAGATCATCTCTTTATAATTCACACTCTTTTCCATTTCTCTCTCATAACAAAATAGCAGACCCATCTATGCTGCACCACACTTGAAAACCCATACTAAATAAAAAAAATAGGTTAAAGAAGACAAGCCAAATCCATCTCATAAATCAAACATAGGTTTCCACTAGCGTAGATTTGCACAATCAATCTATATCCAAATCCATCTCATAAATCTAACATAATTAAACATGCATTTTCGAGTACAATTACATAAAGGGGATTTGCAAATCTACGGTAGTCGAAAATCCTATAGCCAAATCCATCTCAGAAATCAAACACAATCACATTTGCTTTAACCAGATCTGTGGTGTATGAGTGTGTGTTTCGGGTTTATATTTGTTTTAACCATCCACAAAAGAATACCCACATCAGATTTCTTATGACAACAAAAAAACTACTCAAAAGCATGCAAAATCTACATTGGGTCAAATAAAACTAATATGTTGGATTTGATTGGATCTAGTGGCGTAATAGAGTTCTGTTGACTTTGGTGGCTAACGGTGAGTCATGGTCAAAATTATTGATATGTTTGATTTTGGATGAAATTATTGATTTTTGAATGATGGTGGTACTTGTGAGTTGGGTTAACTTTTGATAGAGATGGGTTAGATTATTGTGGTGGTGGTGGTGTGCCAGGTGGTTGACATGCGATGGGACGGTAGTGGAGGTCATGGCGGTATCATGTTTGCTGCAAATTAAGTACCGAGTAGAATGAGGAATTTATTCATGTATGTTTAGAGATTTGTGTATAAATCTGCTATGAGAATTTAATTTTTGTTTGGAACTGTTATAGAAAAAGTTTATGTTTCATAATTTTGTTTGAAATAGTGAGATGGAATAAGTAAAGGTGAAAATTTTAAATTTGTTTTAATCTATTAGAGGATGAAATGGAGAAAGAAAAAAATAAATGTTGTAGAAATATTATATATTTTGTATATTTTTTTTGTTTTTTATATAGTTATTTTTGTTTTTAATAAATTATTTGTAATTTATTTTTATATAACTTTTTTTAATTTATTATTTTTATAGTTTTATTTTTTAACTTTGTCTATCTTCATGTAATTTACTTTAAATAAAATAAACAATAAATAGGTTGAAGAAGATAAGAGCAAAAGGACTAAAATACCCTCATGTGCCTAGCACATGGGATGAGATAACGGGGAAAGTTAACTCGATTTGGCTATAGGGATGGACGATGCGCAATAGTTTTATTATAAGGATCAATTAAGCAAGAAAAAAAAAGATAAGGACTCAATTTGGAACTTGGCCCAAACCACAGGGACGAACGGTGTAATTAACTCTAAATAAATTTTGAAATTGGATGAATTGAACCTTGGAAACACCTTAAACAACCTCGAAATCAACCCTAGTGTGCTTGAGATAGATCAAAATGGAAGAACTATGACCCCTTTGAGTTGGGGTTTTTGAGCCGAGACTAACAAGAAAGGAGGAAAAAAAGATGAGTGCCTGGAAAAATAAAAAGAGTAAGTGTGTGTTTGTGTGTGTAGGCCAGCCTTTATGGTCTTTATTTTTTTATATATTTTTTTAAGTGTATTATTTGTGGAATAATAAAAATAGGTGGGATCAAGTTAAGTGGGTGTTTGGTTTTAGTTTATTAGGAGCTTAAAACAAATAAGGGGGTGTTTGGTTTGCTATTAATTTTTTTTTTTTTTTGTAAAATTACTAAGTATTATTACTTGTATATAAAAAAAATGGTAAGTGTAAACTAAAATGTGAGGTTTAAGCTCGGAATGGGTTTCTAGCAAGGTTCGACCAAGACGCGAAAAGAAATAAATTTTATTCAAAATAAAATTTATAAAAGACTCAGGGTAAAATATAAAAATATTTGAACTACAACGGACACGCAGACGAGAAGTAAGCTAAAAGGCAGCTTAGAATTTAATATAGCGTATAATTTACTGAATCTGGTAACGGTAAAAATAAATTTTGTACTTTAAGGTAAAATAAAAATAAAATAAGATTATATTATTTACCTGAATTTTATGAAATCTAACATTTACAAGTTTAACCGAGTTTACGTGTCAAACATTAAATGGGTGACTGAGCTACCATTTAATGCATGTTTGCTTTCTAGTACTAGGTACAGTCCTTTAAGAAATGTTGTTGTACTTCTATGCCAAATTTAGAAGTAATATTTCCCAAGGAAATTGCTTTATTCCTTTTGACATAAAACAATCTTTTTTCCGCCTTGTAAACCTTCTAGAAGTGAAACAACACGTTTCAACTTCTGTTAAGGAGATAGACAACGTTCAGCTTGGAATTGTCAACCAAGCTGAACTGAAGCTCTTTCTAAGAGTCCTTTTTCAGTTTCTCTACCGCTGCATACACTGAAGTGAAGATACTTTCCAATCTTCTAAGGACCTGAAGAGCTAACGCTGAAGAAACTTCAGCGACTCAAACTGAAAGACTTCAGCTTGAGAAACACTTAGGGGATTTTATGTTTAAATCTACTTGTTAGCCTTAATTATATTAAGTCAAACAAGAATGTTATCTGTCTTACTAAGTCAAAGAAAGTCTTGTAATGTAATAGGCTAGTCGGGTATTAACAGGCTTGGATTGTAATCTAATATTGTCCGTGTTTCAGGCTCAAAGCCCAAGTTAAGCCAAGCCCGACCCATTTAGAAAGCCCACACGCCATATGTAGGCTAAGGGTATAAATAGACCCTCTCCACATATGGAGATGGTGTTGGTTGCATTTGCTTTCATTTGTAACTCACCAAACATCTCTCTAATCTAATCTTCCATCTTTGTTTCTCTCTCTACTTTCTCTCTCTAATTTTTTTTTCTCCTAGCTTATTGCTTATTGGGTAATTGCTTATTGGTATCACTCGCCTCGGGTGGGTTTAATGGTTTTGTTGTGGTTATTAAGAGCTTATTGGTTCAGCTTAGTGAACTTATTTTTTTTTATTCGGCTTATTGTTTTTTACTATTTAGCTTAATAGTTTAACAAATCCAAAATCTTTCTTATTAAAAAGTTTAATAATGCTTACTTCAAAAAATTAAATAGGTAACGATTGGTTTCTTTTTACTTGTTCTTTGTTTTGTCTCATTCAAAACATTTTTCTACTCCTTCTCATTAAAACGTTTTACTTGTTCTTTGTTTCTGTTGTTTTTTTTTCAACCTTTTCGTGGTTTTTTAGTTGTACACTCAGCTTATACAAGCTCATCGTATAGCTTAAGGTCGCGACTTATTTAGTTGTTTTTAAGTAGCTTATGTGTTGAGCTTTTCAAGCTTATCCTTATGATAAGCTACCTTATTAGAGCTTTTTGGAGATTGGCTTATCACGATTTAAGTAAGGAAAACCACGCAAGGAAGGCTTGATATTTTCTATTATCGAAGAAAGATGCATACAAGGTGTTTGATATTATGTGGAACCGATCTATCTTCATTCAGTTGGAACCGATCAACCAAACCTTTGTGAACCGAACAACTTATTTCACTTAGTGACAACCGAACAACCAGTTTCCATGTTAGCACCGAACAACTTGTTTTCTAGTGTTAACCGAACAACTGAGCTTATAATGTCAACCGAACAACTAGGCTTCTAGTGTTAACTGAACAACTCGTTTCAAGTGTGAACCAAACAACTCGTTTCAAGTGTGAACCGAACAACTTGTCCAAGTGTGAACCGAACAACTTGTTTCCATTTGGGAACCGAACTATCAAAAAGATTAGGAACCGATTTACCAATTCATCTAGATCAAATTCTACACGTTTTAAGTCATTTTCGGTTTTTTGGTTTCGAGTGTCGGTTAACTACGTGAGTTCTTTCCTATATCATTGTGATCATAATCCTTTTTCGATCATCGTGATATATTTATTTGCTATCGATGATAACCGTATGATTTCATAAGATCAAAAGTTCATTCGTTTCATTTTTGAAGTTTTATAACGAAGATGGTGAAGTTTTGGAGGGAATATTTTTTTATTAATTAACTAGAATTCAAAAGTTACACATGCAACCCCTGACTTTCAAGACCATTTAAAAGTTAGTCAATTGTTGCATCATTAACCTTCTAGTTGAAAATACTTTGCACCGTTAGTCCTTTTTCAACCAAATCTCACCGTTAGTCATTTTAAGCTCACTGATCGTTAACAAAAGCTTACGTACTTCAATTTCAACAACCATTTCAACCACAATTAATTATTGTTTCACGGTTTCTTCTTGATTTTGTAAAATCCCGTAAAAGATTCCATTCTTTTCTCAGTTTAAATCAAAGACTTGTAAAATCCCGTGAACATTAATTGATTTTAATCCACAACAACAATCACTTTACCTACTTAAGATCCAGTATCCATTCACAACAAATCAAAATGTCAAATACAAATACCAATTTGCAAACTCAAACATCAAGTGTTCTTCACAATGACACAGTTTCTTCGTGTTCAACTTCTAAAGTTCAAGAGAAGACACAACTTTCAAGAAGTAGATGCATGAACAGTCTTAGAGAAGTCAAGTCACAATTCAAGTTTCTCTCAGAAACTTTACAAGATTTTGGTAACATACATATCTTCAAGAGAACTTTCTCTCAAGACTTGGACTTACTAGAAAAGCATCTTACTACTGAGATCTATTTTTATCTTTCTCAGAACTGAATTGCAAACATTACTTTCACAAAACTCTTAATACGTTTGTAAATGCTTTCAATTCAGAATTCAAAGAGCGTATTCAGAAATATACAAGATTTGATGATCAATCCTTCAAAGATTCAATGATCCGTCACATGGATTTCATTGAGAAATACATGTTGAGGGGACATTCTTCATCAACAAGAGATTCAATAATTGTTGAATGAAAAGAAGTTGCAAACACAAGAAGTTTAGTCAAATACAGTTCAAGCAATGAAAGTTGATTTAATAGTTATGGAAAACACTTGCTCTGGGAAAGAAAATAGTAATTCAGAGACTGCATCTAGCAAATCAGTAAAAGAAAGCAGCTTGGATTCTGCACAAAAGTGTGTACTTGCTATCAAAACAAGATGTCAAAAGCATAAAAAAGTAATGATGATGACTGGTTTTTTGTTCTCTTCCATTCTCTCCTTCTTGTTCGGTCTATAGTAGACTTAATGGCACTCGCACGGGTTTATGTGTGTCTAGCGGGACTTTCTGGTCACGCGGGGGGCTTGTGGCGGGTAGGGCTCATTGGTATGGGCGAACCCAGATTGAGACAGTGATAGCGCGGTACAACAAATCCCTTCTTCTTCACAAGCACATACCCCCCCTCTGTCACAGTTGCACAACACTTCAATTTCAAGAATGGATCCATGGCAGCCTTTTGAGTGATCAACAGACAGTTTTAGAAGTTCACCGATTCTCAGTTTTCCTTGGATTATGATAGTCAAATGATAGACAAGTACTTTGTTGAATACACGGGAATCGAGGTTAAACACTTCAGAGATACCCTACTCCAACACATGGGTAATGTCAAGAAGTCCGTTGCTGAAAGAACACGTCATCAAAGACAATATGAAAGAAGGGTAAATAAAAGACAGATGCAGACGCAAGAGAGTAAGATTGATACGGGTAAAGCAGTAGATGCTGATTTGGTTGTCACAGAAAGCAGTGGAACAAAATCAGAAGTGCATGATGACAGCAGCAGGTCAGGGAATGATACAAATACTGATGATGCAGATATCAGACCCATATATGACGAAGAGCCAATGGCTGAGGTACAATTGACTGCTGAATGTAATATCTTTGCTATAGGACAACAACATACTGAGCAAAGAATTCCGGTTAATGAAAGGTAGGTTTGGGCCAGTATCTATACAATGTCAAGTTAAAAGTCCTATGCTTGATTCATCACTTGATAACCAGACAACTGAATACTCAAAACAATCACTCGAGTATGAAAATAGTATTCTCAAAAAGACCGTTGCCCAATTTCAAAAAGATTTTTCAAGAATGGAAGCACATTGTATTGCTCTTGAACTTAAATATCAAAATCATGCTTTAAAATCAATGCAACATGGTCAAATTTTGAATGAAGCAAGTAATAAAGCCAAATCAAAAAAGGAAATTGATGCTTATGAAACAATAAACATCAAATTAAAACATAGTGTTGCTACATTACTTAAGGAAAATGAGACTTTGAAAAAGCATTACAAAGATTTGTACGATTCTATTAAAATAACGAGATCTAAGACTATAGAACAGACAACTTCTTTGCTTGCTAATAATGCTGATTTAAAAGCTCAGATTCAAGAAAAGGTTTTTGCAATTGCTGCTTTGAATAATGAATTAAGAAAGTTAAAAGGAAATAGTGTAGATACTAAGTTTGCAAAAACATCAGTCTTGGGGAAACCTGTTTTACAACCACTTAGAAACTAATCAGTTGTTAGACAACCGAATGCGTTAAGATCTGAAAGACCTAAAATTTCAAAACCACGGATTGCCTCCCAAATTGACATGGAAAAAGATTTGTCAAAACCGGTCACTCAACATTATTTGCCTAAAGGAAGAAAATATGCTTTTGCAAAACCTCATCATGTGATTGCATCTAGTGAATCTAGGAATAGTTTTAAGATCATGTCAAGATTTAGTTCAAATGACATGGTTCACAATTACTATCTAGAAGAAGCTAAGGAAAAGACACAAGAAAGAAATAGGAATTTAAAATCTAATGTGATGCATACTGCTAGCCCACAAAACACTACTAACGGTTTCTACATGTCATAAGTGTGTCTTTAATGCAAATCATAATGCTTGTATAACAAAACTCCTGAAGGAAGTAAATTTGCGTGCTAAGATTCAATCCCATAAGACCAGAAACAGTAACAAATCCGTAGATCAAAAGAGTCACGCTCAAAAACCTGGTAGGCAGATCTTTATAAGACATAGGTTTTCTTCTAATAAGACTTCCGCTGTGTATGAGAAAACATCTCCTAGATCTGATCTTAGGTGGAACCCCATGGGTAGAATTTTTAAATCTGTTAGTCTTAGATGGATTCCTACATGGAAGTTATTCGATTCTTGTACAAGTAAGGATGACAATGAACCCACACATGGTTCAAATGTAGATATCCCTAATATTCATGAAAGCAAACAAACTATGAATTTAAGTGCAAGTACATCAACCAATGTTCATAAGGAACAAAGTCTTGATTTAAGTGCAGGTACCTTATGTAATGTCAACAAGGAAAATCTCAGAGTATGATTACTGAAAAAGCTGATATCTCAGAAATCATTGTCAAAGTGGATTCACAAATGATGATACAAAAAATGACGTTTGATCACAACCGATCAAGCCTCGAACCTTAATGTTAAATGACGTTTGATCGCAACAGATCAAGCCTCGAACCTCGATGTTAAATGACGTTTGAACACAACAGTTCAAGCCTCGAACCTCAATTTCAAATGACGTTTGATCACAACAGATCAAGCCTCGAACCTCAATGTCAAACGACGTTTGAACACAACGGTTCAAGCCTCGCTCCACAATGTCAACAAAAGTTCCTACATCAAATATGATAGTCATAACGTTAATGCCAAAGTTGGAAAGTCTATTCGGTCATTTGTTCGACAAATATCTCAATGGAGAAAATCAAGTTGCTTTAAAGTCTTCCGTTGTTACTACTGCTGATGCATCCGATAAACGTCAACAACAACCAGATTCAACTTTATCTACTTCAACTCTAGCAACAACTGTCACTGCTGATGGAAACTTCGACTTGTAAATATTTTTATTTTTTCTCTTTATTTTGATTTATAAATATTTTTGAAAAAGAAAATATAAAAATATAAAACCAACAAAAAGAAAATACAAAAATATAAAATCTAGAAAAACAAAATATAAAATCAAAAAAATTTCAAAAATTTCAAAAATACCAAAAAGAATCTTCTCGACATGTCTTTTGGAATCGATAACATTTACGTACCTATAAATATTGATTAACATCGACACGGGCGTGTAAATGAAGTTCGACCAAGAGTTTCAAATGCTTTCAAAACATGTCATTTCTAAATTTTCGTTATGACTTATGTACATTTCAGTGCATAAATCGGTCCCTAATGTAAAAGAGAAGTGTACGTTTCAGTGCGCTTACTTTTTAAATATAAGAGAATTCTTCTATCATGGTTTTTATAAAGCGTTGAACACAATTTTCCAAAAAGGACTTTTCAATGTCAAATTGTCTACAATATAATTTGTGGTATCTTTCCATAAAAAGTGGTATTTGTTAAAATTGTGTGTTCAACACTCCCTTCCTTAATTAAGTTTAAAAATTATGGTACTATCAATGTCATTTTATGTGGATCAATTTCTGAGGGGGAGCTTTTAAAACAAAAGCCTTTTAATGTTTTGGGTACATCTCATAAATGTTAATTTTATGTATCCAAACACAATTTGTGAAATTAAAATGTGGAAATTATAATGTCAAATAATAATATACATTGTTCACTAAGGCATCTCACTCCGTCTTCAACATTTTGTGATGTCATATTAATTTTTTATTCCAATGTTAAGTTTTAATAAATATTGGTATCCCACATATACTGTTGAAGGGGAGCTATCAAGAAACTGAATTCATGCAATATCGTGGTATAATTTTTCTCCCTATGGAATTTTCGATGTCATAAATTTTAATCAATTGGTATTTCAAATACTAAATGTTTTATTATTTTAAATAAGAGGAGAAAATGTGATATAGAAGAATGTGATCTTTAAGACTCTAAGTGCAATTCTTTCCTTCATGTGCAAAACAATTTTGAATCTTGGTGCACATGTGTAGGGGGTATTTTAAAATGTCAGAAAAAGGTTTTTATGGTTCGATCTCTATATCCAACAACCAATTAATCTCACGATGTCAATGAAGTCATAAGGTTAGGTATAAGTCCTATGATCCAACCAGAACCGGAGGGGTCTACCCAAGGACAATCCATAGTTAGAAATAGCAATCCTTAGGTATGATGGGAGATGAATGAGAATAAGGGAAGAATGCCGACTAAGATTGAGCTAACACTGGAACAATCATAACAAGGTGTTAGTAATGACGTCTTGGTAAGCATTGAAGGGGTTGAAGAATGAAAAAGAAAAGGATGGATAAAGGGTGAAAACAAAGCAGCCCTCCACACAACTTAGGCAGAAACCGGGTCAATACATAATCTATCAAAATCACAATGATGATTGTTGATATTGAAGAAATCTGTCATGGACCCAGTGATGCAATGCACAACCCTTCCCAGTCATTCGAGTTTCTCTCAAAAGAAACTTGTCTCATTTGTCACGGAGATACACACGTTATCTATTGACACCTCACTCCGAGATTGTTGATATTGAATATGTGGCAGTCTGCTCCAGCCTCCGATTACAAAAACCAAAGTGCACAAATTGAGTCTAGAGCCCAGAAGAGATCAAATTATAAATCTTATTAGGACACAATGTCAAAAGACACTTGTTGAACACCATAAAGTTCACAAGTTGTAACAAAGAGTCCTATGCATTATCCTTGAGATCTTGCTAGAAAATCCGAGTGATACTTAAGTATTCACCGTGAAGTAGAAATCCTGCTTGAGCCAACATCAAACAAGCTCTTGGTAGGTAACTTGCGCGATTCTATATGAATCAAACTTGTGTCAACTGGAAAGAAACGATGGTGCGATTCTATGTGAATCAAACTTGTTCCAGTAAAATGAATTGACGGTTTAATCAGAAAGATAGTAACTATCTGATTCACTCTTACCGTGTTGTCTGATTTGAGACACTCCGGTAACGAGAACGGCTAGTACAGCTGCGAAACACTGTCAAGAAGATTCATATGAATTCTATCTGATCACAGGCGGTATTTATACTGATTAACGGGGAACCGTGGTTATTGCAACCGTATTCGACGAAGTGACAAAGATACTTTCGTCCATATCTTTTGTTTTTCACTAACCTTTTAAATACATATTCAATCGTCGCAGCGAAGTCGGATTCATTACCACATACTCATACTCGAGCTCTAAAAGTCAATCATTTTGCATCAAGATTGTTGATCCTAAACTTCCTCAAAGATCTTCAAAGTCAAATCAAGAATCGCATTTTGAGGAGATTGTTAGCCTTATGTTCATATAAGTCAAACAAGAATGCAATAAGTATAAGTATGTCGGTCAAGAGCACAAGTTGATCAGGAAAGTCAAATCAAGATGATTCAATTCAAGGAGATGATGCAAGATGAAAGATCTCAAGAACTCAAAGTCAAAAGATCAAGATCACAAAGCATGAATGAACAAAGCCGTTACAAACAAGAAAAGACCAAGACAAGACTGAAGAAGGCGAAGCTCAAATGTCATATCTTCAACATTGGGGAAGATAAAGTCAAATCAAGATAACCTCTATCAAGAACGTCAACGTTGGGAGATCAAAGAAGACCTCAACATTGGGGGAGATTGTTAGCCTTAATTATATTAAGTCAGACAAGAATGTTATCGGTCTTACTAAGTCAAAGAAAGTCTTGTAATGTAATAGGCTAGTCGGGTATTAACGGGCTTAGATTGTAATCTACTATTGTTTGTGTTTCGGGCTCAAAGCCCAAGTTAAGCCAAGCCCGACCCATTTAGAAAGCCCACACGCCATATGTTGGCTAAGGGTATAAATAGACCCTCTCCACACATGGAGGGGTGTTGGTTGCATTTGTAACTCACCAAACTTCTCTCTAATCTAAACTTCCATCTTTGTTTCTCTCTCTACTTTCTCTCTCTAATTTTCTTTCTTTCTTTCTCTTTTTTCTCCTAGCTTATTGCTTATTAGGTATTGCTTATTGTTGTGATATGGGTTAAGTTTAAGGATAACACTACTGAAAGACTGAAGGGCTCAGGAACTGAACCCAACATTTACAGCTTTTAACCTCATCCTTCTCTAAAAGTGGCGTTGAAGGTTGTTATCGCACAAGAACGCGTTGTGGGATAAAGTTATCAAAGCTATACATGGTCATGAAGGTGGCTCTGATAACAATGGTTGCATCTATAATGGTACGTGGGCTAGAATTATTGGTTCCTATAATTTTTTACACTCGAATAACATTATTCCTAATAGTTTCTTTCGTTTCCAATCAGGTTGTGGTACGCGTATCCATTTCTGGAAATATAATTGGGTAGGGGATTCTTCTTTTTATATTAGATATAATAGGTTATACCGATTAAAGCGTGAGAAATATTGTCTTATTATTGACCGCATTGACAATGGCCAATGGAATTAGAATTAGTCAAGGTCACCTTGGAGCTCGAAATTCTGCTGACTTACTCGACATGCTTTTTGCAATTAGTTCTGCAGAAATTAACGAAGTTGAAGATACTTGTGTGTGGTCATTAGGAACTGATAGAGCATTTTCTGTAAAGGACGCTCGATGCATTATTGATTCAAAGAGTCTCTATTCTTTGGCTCCATCGACAGTTTAGGACAAAACATTACTCGAAAGGTCAATATTTTTATTTGGAGACTGATATTGGATCGCTTGCCTCATAAGTTAAATCTTTCTTCTCGCGGTATTTATATTCAGGCGATCTCTTGTCCCTCTTGCAATAGTAACGTGAAATCTTCAAATCATATTTTCTTTGAGTGTAATATTGCCAAAGACAATTTGATGCGTGTTCGTAAATGGTGTGATATTTCTTTTCCTTCTTTTACTTCGTATGAGCATTGTAAATGTTGCTTTTCTTCGTGGCAGGTGGTTAAAGAGAAGTCTTGACGTTTATCAGTTATTTTTTCTTCTTCTCTTTGGTGGCTTTGGAGGTATCACAACAGTGTTACTTTTCGTTCACACCCGATGAGGAAAAGTGACATTTTCAACAACATTCGCCTTTCCTCGTATTATTGGCTTCATCATAGGGGTCACATGATCTGCAATTGGATTGACTGGCTTAAATCCCCTATGCTTCTCTTGAGTAATGGTTTAGGATGACGTTTGTTTTGTTTTTTTATCCTTTCGTGTTCCCCGAGGCTTGTTTGGGGTTGCTTTAAAAACGTTCCAGAGTGAAAATCGGTGGCTCGGCCTTAGTAAGCGGGGATTTTTCTCTTGTCCTGTACAGGAAAGAGTTTTTTCATCCTTTTTGTAGCCCTCACAGTTAAAGACTCAGGAAGATGCTAGTGTAGGTTTTTTTTTGCTTATTTCTAGTATTGTATTTGTACTCTTCTGGCTTCTAGCGCCTTGCTAGTAGTCTTTTATTTATATATTTATCTTTTGCCGTTAAAAAAAATAAACACAAACGTGTTTAGTCAAACATGTTGTAAATTACAAAAGCATTAATGTATGAAATCATGGGTAAATTAACAATTAAGCTAGATATAATTTACTTGATGAAATACTAATAATGATGATGATTGGAACTGAATACTCCCTTGAAGAGTGGTGGAAGGTAGCTGGAAAACGCCTTGGGATGGTACCCTGGTCGTCCCTTAAGATGGGAGGAAGAAAGATACTCAATTACGCAGAATTTGGCCTCTATTTATATGCTTCGAATTGGCTACGGTGTAGTTGAAAGTGTTGAACTATGTCGTAGTTACCTTAATTATTGCGTAGCTGAATTGTTAGAGTTGCGGCTTAGCCATGACGTCATAAAAACTACTCTGTAGTTGAAGTGTAGAGCTACTCCATAGCTGCCCTGGTGGAGCTACAATGTAGTTACTAGTTGTTTATAACCATTTGAACATCGCTACAATGAATGCACATATGCCCACTCACATCTAATATAAATATTCAATCTGTAAATTTGATTCCAACATATATATTGAGACCTTGAAAGACAACAAAAAATGCAGGAAATCATCTACACTCCAATAAGAATTATTACGTTAATAAATATACTAACCGATTAGAAAATATTCATCCATACTTTGCATTGGTTAAGAACTCTTTTAAGCGAGTTATGTTGACCTAAAAATTAAACGCTTACTCGATGTTGGTTTTGCTATATTTTTCGCGGCCAAACACTATAACACAAAACAAATATGTCTCTAAGCATATAGTTAATAATGAACCGTTTATAAAATATATTAAGCGTTATTAAGCCAATAATTTTTTTTATAAATGTTTGATCCAATACATTAAGCGGTCAAGCCAATAAACTATTGTCAAACATTGCTATTCTTCGCGGCCAAACGGTATAACATCAAATAATGAACCAACTGAAAACCAAACATAAAATAAAAGATATCAAACCATGACTAACGGTTTGAATATCATGAACTGGTTCCATATTCTACATGATAACTTACTATCCACACATGTGACATTTGATTGGAAAAAAAATTAGATTTGACATCGTTGGAAAGCTTTCAAAAGTGACTGCTTGACTACTTGAATTACAAAATGGTGTTTAGTCATCAGAGCAGCAAACATTCCTATGATTCCACCAAATAAAATGGTTAAAGGATCTAGAAATACATAATATTCAACTTGAATGATGAGAATTATGTTAATTGAGATCTAGGGGGGATTGAATCAGACAGTAATGTTAATTGAGATTGGAGGAAGATTGAAATTGTCCACCTTAATTCTTACTTCACTATTAATTCTTACTTCCAAAAATTTCCAAACTTATTCCCCAATCTTACCATAATACACGTGCAAGTATATCATCAAATATCCATCACAACTAAAAACATATCACTTAGCTTAGGGGGAGCCTAGGTCTACGTTTTTCTATTTAAATCAAATATATAAGTACCAAATAATTTGCAAAGCAAAAATTATACTCTATGCTATTTAGTACCTGACCAATAATTTTGAGCATGTAAATAAGCCAACGGGGTGCAACCAACCATTGATTTGTACCAAATTCCTCCAAAAGCCTAACAATAAACACAATCACATCACATTTAGCAAATTCATACCAAAATAAAACAACAGAAAAAAATCAAAAACTTAATTTTATAAACAAAAAACATATTGAACTCATTCACGTAATCCATAATCAAAGTAAAGCCCTAAAAACTTGGTTATTTAAGTCGAAACTCACCTCATATATCGTGATGAAATTTCATCAAATGTTATAAACGCGGTGAGCCTAACAACATATTTATATGAGTAATGATTTCGTTGTCTTTTTAGGATCATAAACAAAATCATGTTATTCATGTTCCTTTATACAATCTGTTATTTCAATATGTATCATATGATGTGGAAAGAAACATCCTTGACTAAAGAAACAATCCTTGACCAAAGAAACAACAGTTGCATTATTAGCAATTTATAAATTTTGATGTACTTTATAAATGTGGATGTAGGTGGTGTGTGGTAGACTCATTGAACAATAGATGGATTATGATTGTATTGACGACCATGACAAATCAAGGCATGCACGAAGAGATGGGATGAGGAGGTTAAGTTCTAAATATCTATGTCTACAATTTGTATGGTTTTATATTGTAGTCACTGATGTATAATAGTTTGACATAGTTTGTGAATAATTTTGTTATGTTGGGATCAAATTGTTTGTGCAAACAGATTCACAACTTTATTTTTGCATGTTCCAACAAAATCATCACCTTCACGTGCTATCCCTACCCCTGTCATGGTTGTTCGCACGGCAAACCACCCCTTAGTGTACATTGTGGTGTCGGTCGTAACGTTAAGCCTGATATCAAATTATTAATGCATTGTTGGACTTGGAAAACACATACCAAGAGCTCAAGAGTGACTTGAAGGAAAGATTGAGTCCTCATATTTATTGTGGAGTCTCGATGACTACAATTTTTAGTTATAAAATTATAAAATAAATTGAGATTAAATGTAATAATACATGGGTGATGAATAAATTGAGTATAAAGTTGGTTGATTTGCTTTTGTAGTTAACTACATTGATTATAATTATAATGACATTTAAAGTGTCTCTTGATATCTCTACGATAGTTACATATAATGCCATTATAAATACCTCATTTTTTCACTTCTCATATATCATGATGAAATTTTATCAAATTATTAATGCATTGTTAGACTTGGGAAACATACATCAAAAGCTCAAGAATGACTTGAAGGATGTAGTAAATAAGTTTTATGGTCATCGTACCCTGTTTAGAAAGTTGTTTCAACTCTTTATGGGGTCCTCTGCCTACTTTGAAACAAACCGCATTGAGCAAAACCCAAACACCAACATTCACCCTAAACACTTACGCATACCTTAAGAGCAGTGCATATGTATGAAGTTATATGATGCTTCACATAAGTATAATTTTTTTTCCTAAAAAACCAAGTCCGATGCAACGCATGGGTATGAACGCCTCGTAAACTAAAAAGAAATAGGTATACATTGTATAGTTTAATAAATAAAAAATATTGAGGGAAGTACACGACCTCCTTAGTGTTATGTTGAAACATTTCATACAACACACTATACATACACCATATACATGTACATCAGCATATATTCACATGTTTCTAGCTTATGCTTCCTGGTGAACGGTACTGTAAAAATATCAACGCTTTACAAGAAATACACAATTTAACGATTGACCAAGCATCGGTGTAGAATGACAAACGTGTGCCCTCATAGACATGCATGCAACCCTGGCTATTTGCCAATTACATGTACAAAAAACGCATACTAAGAAGATGCATATAAAAGTCTAAAACTAAAGTCAATATATGTAACTACGTAGCATGCTATTTATTCATATTCTGATTCTTGGTTTAAAAAAGTTAACATAGCCGAATCATAGAGTAAGTTAGACCAACATGAACTTTAATGACCATACATCTGCACTGTCAATGTCAATAACTATTTGGCTTAAATTTACGAGTGTGAGACCAGGTAAAAGGGCGTTCGACCCACCATGGTTTCAAACACCATTTTGATGGTGCTGCCCTGCCAAGATACGGGTCGGGTTCCCTTATGACGAACATACAAAAGCATAAATATCTTCATAGCCTATAACAAACTCAAAGTTCTTAATGAAAGGCACAATGTCCATATAGTTTGAGTTTGAGTTCTTAATGAAAGGCAAAATGAAAGGCACAAAGCATAAATATCTTCATAACCTATAACAAACTCAAAGTTCTTACTCAAAGCTCGTCACTATCACGTATACCTGTTTCGAAAGAGCCTATGTCCAAATAGTTTGGGCCTTTTCAATTCTAATTCTACAAAAGATCATGATGAGTAATAGGATGGGCTTTCACAAAGAAAGCTGGGAAACCGAAGAGGTTGCAATGAAAAAATAATATGCACCAAATTACTTGTCACGACATTCTCTTCAGTTCCACATCGTTTTTTGGTAGTACGTATTCTACTGATAACGGGGCCTTTTGTGGGTCTGAACCTAACAGAGCACATAATACATTCTCGTTGCGTTCATATAACTAATTGCAAAATCAGTCTGATTACGTTCTTTAGTAGAATAACTCATAACCAAAATATGTATTTTATACTCATGTTATTAGAGACATGGGTATATGTGTCGATAACACACATTTTTTTGTTATGAGTTGTTGTACTGTAGGACGAAAACCGGTTATTTATGGTATTAGTTAAACAAACATATCGAGAATATATTTTCGTAATGTCATTCAAGTCAGGAGCGGATGGGAAAATTACTTTTTAATTTTTTTTCAAATACATATAAGGCTCATATTTGCAAATCTAACATACGTCATCAAATACCCGCCATGGTTGCAGTTCTAATTAAAGTCATATTACCTTGCCAAAGTACTGGTATAAGCAGATTATGTGAACGACACATTCAAATACGCACAACTATCATCATTGCCTTAGTTTGTATAGTGTAAAAGACGGGAAAATCTCAATGTTTGCAAGGATAAGTTTGGCCACGACTAAGTTTAGGTAAATATTTCTACCCAAGTCTTTCTGTGACTATACCTCTCCTTGCAAGCACCATACTCCCATCGCTATGGGTCTTGAAGAATCATTTGGCTCGTATTAGAGCTTAAGGTTATGAAAAACTATAAATTCGTCATGGATGCAGACCTAATAGGTTGCCTTGCCAAGTTACACACCTTTACGACTTCATTCAAAGTTGCTCATATTCATCATAGCCTATTTTAGTCAACACATCCACTATTCATAATCGAAGGTACAACTATCAGACACTTCTTTAAGGAATCAATAACATCTGATGATACGATAAGGGTTTTGTCACTATCACGTGTGCCTGGTTATAAGTCGGTTTTTCTACTTACAATGCATGCGTGATAGTGCCAAAATCCTTATCGCAATTAGCACATCTCTACGCATTGGGAGGCCAACGCGGCTGCAACCACGTACATGCCATGTGGCTGCAAACAACAACCATACCCACCATTTTCTCCAAGGATCAATTCTGTGTTCAAGTAATCAGCCAACACGAAATCAACTTTGATTCTAAGCTAAAATTCATTATTGTTGACTGATCATTTGAACACGGAGTTGGTCATTAGAAACATACGACTCATCGACGCAATGCAAACAAGACAAATACATTAATATGCAACTACTAGGATATCATAAAGAGGCATCAGTAGCATAAGCAGTAGTAAGCAAGGTCAAACAAACACAGTCCAAAAAACACTATATACAAAAGCCTCGACAATTAGCATAAAAGAACAATAAGAAAACAGTCAGCGCGTTCTTAAACCACATACGTAATGCCATAAATCTTTTGGACACATATCAAATAGAAATTCCATAAACATACACTCACAGCCATCTCAAAACATTACGAGCCTACGATGATAAGGGGCAGACGTCAAACTAAATACTCTGGGGCAATTATTTGAGAATTAAGAAAACAACACAAATTATTATTTTCTAAAATCTTGAATAACTACCTAGAGTATTCTATAACGAACGAGGCATACATAAAGCTGTAAAAGGAGAATGTTAATACAAATAATATATAACAATGCGAGAAGTAACAAACCTGTTGACAACAAAAGCAAGACAAACTAATTGTGCTAAAAATATGTACGAATTTTGATACTATACACTAAATCAGGTCATCGACCAAGGCGAAAAGGATTCAACCGCCATGGCTGCAAGCCTCATAGTTACCCCGCCAAGATACGGAGAATCTCATTTTCTTTAAAACGACACATCCAATTTGAACCCTCTATGGCCCTGTTACGCCTTCTCATTCTTTATTCTAACAATGCATTAACCAAAAGTTTACCCAAACAATATGCCCAAATTCAAATAAGCATCGCTCATTTCCAACACAACCAATACCCCTCATCAATGTATATTAGAAAACGGATTAGGTAAAGCTCCAACCTAAACACATGGGCTAATATCTTTGCTAATGTGCCCCATGGACAAGATCCGAAGCGCTTTCACCCACCTTGATCATTGAAAAATACACAAATAAAAACACATCGCACCCACCACAAAAATTAAGCAAATCATACAACAAATGCAACACGTCATCAACAAAACAAACATCATCTAAGTGCAACATAAGCATACGTAGAACGCGTTGCAAGTATTGTCAATAGGACTATATATAAGCGCCAACAAGCCGTTTGGCTCATATTTGCGAATGCGGGATTGGATAAAAGGGTATCTGACCCGTCATAACTGCAAACACAATGTCGTGCTGCCTCGCCAAGCTAAGGGTCGATTTCACCCACCACGATCTAGCAACCTATTATAGTTGGCAAATAACAACCGCCTAAACGTAATAATGTCTTCATGGCCCGCAATGCATTCATTAAGGTTGAAAGCATTGTACAAAGCAACGTTCAACAAGACATAAATGATTGTATAATCACACAACGTTAAGCAAGCATCAACAAAGCATAATATGGCACATGCTTGCTAGTTGGGAATCGCATAAAAGGGTATTCGACCCGCCACGACTGCAAACACGATGTCGTGTTACCCTGTCAAGATATGGGCTCCTTGTAACTTACGTAACTCTTATTCTTATTCAACACCACGAAGGAGGTGTGTGAGAGACACAAATACCGGGTGGTGTATATTAAAAAAACAGATCGGGCATAAAAGATTTAGGCTTTTCTTTACCCTCAACCACCACATACACATGGTCTCGTATCTCACCTACCTCTTTCATTCTTTTTTCAATAATCAAATCATAGATAGTGTGACATCAATCGATAAAGCATAAGGTAAGCGTATTATAAGCACAAAACTCAAGGTGCAAGTGCAGTCCTCTACTGAAAATCTAATAGTTTGCCACATGATGGTTGCAAATCTAATAATTTGCCCCGCCATGGCTATAAATCCAATAAGGTAGTACCGGGATCCAACAATCTATTATAGATGCAAAATAACATTCACCAAGATGCCATGTGAGTATGTGAACAATGTATAAAGGAATGTTCAGTGAGACGCAAATGATTGCATAATGACATAACGTTAAGGAAGTCTTAACAAAGCATCGTATGAAACAAGCTTATGGCACATGTTTGCTAGTTTGAAACCAAGTAAAAGGGCATCTGACCCGCCATGGCTGCAAAGATGATGTCGTGATGCCCTACCAAGATACGAGTAGCTTTCACCCGCCGTAGCAAGCGTGAGTAAATGCAAGCCAACATTAGCAACACATCAATAAAGGGTATCCGATCGACATGGATGCAAACACGATCTCGGGCTACCATGCCAAGATACCGGTCGATTTTGCCAATGATAATCCAACAACCTATTTTAGTTGCAAAATGACAAACGCATAAATGAAAGAGTATCTTAATTGCCTACAATAAAGTTTAAATAACTTGATAAGCAACACGAATTCGAATACATAACTCAAAAACAAAACCATCCAAACTCATCACAAACAACAGTAACATAAGAAATCCACATCAATTAACCAAAAAAAGAGGCAAACATTTTGCACATTTCAAATTTCATTAAAAAATTCACAAAAACACAATAACCCAAATTGAAATCAGACAAAGCAGGGAAATAAACGAAAGCAAAAACAGCTAGTCATTTCCTATTATAACAATGCATTGACCAAAAGTTTACCCTAAGAATATGCCCAAATTCAAATAAGCATCCCCAACTCTAACACAAACAATATTCCTCATCTATGATAACCGTGCATTTTGCAACAAAACAAAGAAAGCAAAAAAAATCTTAAACTAACATTCTACCAATCAATTCATTACAACATTCACCAAAACGCAATAACCTAAAATGTAACTAAACAAAGTAGTGCAATAAGCGAAAACAACAAAGGCAATCAAAAAACCATAGCAAACATACAACAACAATGCACAATCACTATGAAAAAAAACAACATAATTACAAACCTAAAATCTAAATTATCTTTTGACCAAACCAAATGAGACAAACCCTCATGTAAAGTAAGACTATATAAACCTCAAGCCCTCAAAATTAAAGGAATCCACATGATGATCATGCAAAAACACTAACACGAAAGTGGAAGGATTAGTTGACACTTAAGAAATATAATAATCCGATGACTATAGATTTTAATGTTCACATACTTACAAAACACTATAGCAATAATATAATATTGATAACATCTTATCGCCAGATCGAGTAATCACTGAGTCAGAGGGTGAGGTATGGATTAAATATGCCATCGATAATGGAGGGGTGTGAGAGATACATAAATACCGAGCGGTCTTGTTTATCTTGAATCATACATAATCAACCATGGAAGCTTGTAGAGAATAGTAGAGGAGGGCAAGTATTCAAATTTCAAATGTTATTAAAATGGAGGGAAAAGGAAAAGTTTGTTACAAGGCATCACCTTTTAATGATGATTAGAAAGGGTATTTATAGGAGAAGGAAGGAGGCTTCCCATCTTTTATTTTTACCTCTAGTCCCTATTCTTTAGCAATTATGCTATTTCTTACTTTTAGCATAATATACCTTATTACAAACTACTTTATTCTAAACAAAATAAAGACTAATGACTAAATATAATTAAACCACATAATCGACACTTTTTATGAACCTAACAATCTCCCCCTAAGGGTCGATTATTCTGGGCGTTCCCTTCGTGGTCCAAGTGGTCTTCCATTCACATACATCTCCCATCTTCTCATCTGGTTGCGATACTTCAATCTTACTTCAATCTCTTCTTCAAACAACTTTAGATACTCAACCTCATCATTCGTAAGTTCTCTTTGTACATAGCCATACTTAACATCATTATTGTAACTCTTTAAACCTTCAAGTACTCTAATTAGTGTTGCATCACAAAACTTATGAATCTCTGAATGTCTCATCACCCTTTTCTCTTTCTTGCTATTCTTGTATATGATTCCATGCACGGGCTCATAGATGATGGAGAACATTTTGTGCTTTTCAACTCCTGGGAAAGATATTGTTGGTGCAGTGAGATTAACTTTCTGTTGATAACTTTCAATTCCAAGTTGAAAATCATGCACTCTTTCCCATATCACTGAACTTCTGATGAATACTGATAAAGACCATAGCAACCCTGTTTCTGCATAGTCAGGAACCTTGCCATTCATAATCAGCAAATACATGTCCTCAATATCATTCTTATTGAGATTCTTGTAATCAGGCTCGGTAATCGACACAATGCACTCATTAGCTCTTCTTGCAACTATCTCTGTGATAAACTTGTGTTCATGACCCAATTCCCAGTATGTCTTGATAACTTGAATGATCTTTGAGTTCGAATAAATCACTTCCTTTGGTTTTCCAGGCTCTTTGATTGTATTTGAATGAGATAGTTGCTAGACATGGTGTGTCAATCTCGATTATATCAGATCGTGATAGTCGTTTTACATCGAGGTTTTGGCAGTCAATGCAAGAGGCATTATGGGACTCGTTTAGACATAAGTATTAATAAAATAAAAACTTTCACCTCAGAAGTTACATCAGAGGTGAGCGTACTATTTAGACTTTGGAAGACATGCTTAGAGCGTGCGTCCTAGACTTCCGGAGGAAAGTTAGGATGATTCACATCTTTTGTTGGGTGAGTTTTCGTTAACAATAGTTTTCATTCTAGTGTGAGATGTTGCTCGTTTTGGGCATTGTTGGTTTAGAATGTGTCGTTCCCCGATTAGGTAGGCTGAAGTTGGAGAGAGTCATTTGATAGGACCAGAGTTAGTACAAGGACTACTGTTGTAAGATCTCGTAGATCGAAGGATAGACTAAGGCTGCGCGTGATCGTTAGAAAAAGTTATGTGATAAGAAGAGGAAGCCTCTAAAGTTTTGTGTACGTGTTATGTCTTGCTCAAGAGTAACCTTGGAAAGGTGAGGTACGCTTTGGGAGAAGGGAAGTTAGACACCTAGTTTGTTGGACGTTTGAAGATATTGAGAATGTAGGCCATGTGGACTATCGATCTGATTGCCTGAGGAATTGAATGTGTTTATGACACGTTTCACGTGTCGAACCTTAAGAAGTGTTTGGTTGATCCAACACTGCAAGTGCCTTTGGATGAGATTCGAGTTGATGATAAGTTGAATTTTATGGAAGAACCTGTGGAAATTTTGGAAAGAGAGTTTAAGAAGTTGAAGCATGTTGGATTGCCATCGTCAAGGTTCGGTGGAATTCGAAACGTGGCCCTGAATTCACGTAGGAACGTGAAGATTAGATGAAGTTGAAGTACCCGCTTTTGTTTAGTGATGTTAGTAGTTGAATTTCGAGGATGAAATTCTTTTAAGGGGGTAGAATGTAACCTTTGCCCTTTTTGTGTTCTGAATATTTCATTAATAGTCCTTTGACTATTTGACTTTTGTCAGTTTATTCAGACTTTGTACCGAGTTGACGGTGGTGATTTTTATGAGATATGTGGTGAATTGTGGTTTATTATGATTAATATTCCCTTTTGGAAGGTATTATTGTGTTATGTGTATTCCGGGTGATTTAACCCGTGAATTTTAAAAAATGCCAAAAAACGAGTCTGACACGTCCGTTAATGTCCAAATGAGTTTTGAAGGGTGTAAAGTGAAAATATTTCATGTGAATGCTCTAGGTTAATGGAAAAGTATTTTTAAAGTGAATAAAAAATACTAATTAACTTTGGGGTAAATTTTACGATTAATTTTTACGAGTATTTAAGTGATCCCGACACGAAAAGAAAGGCCTGAGACCCCTTTGGATCCTTTGGCCGGTTATGGGTAAGAGTAGGGGGCAATAAGGCTTAATTTTAGCTAATGTGTCCCAAAGATGTACATTTATATTCCCACCACTAGACCTTTTCTCATAATTCCATTTCATTTCAAAAAAATAAAACACACACTTAAGTGTGTGTGTGTGTGTGTGTGTGTGTGTGTGTATGTGTGTATGCGTCCAAAGTAAGCCAACAAGAAAACACATAAATTTTCCAACTTTGATCGAGAATGTGATATTCCGGGTTGATACGAGTGTTTGGGTATTCATTAAACAACGTTTGGGTTGTCCGGTTCGTGTCGAAATATACATTTTTATAGATTTTCTTGTAAGTTTTCAAATTTAAATTTTGTTTGTCCTTTTGGGTTTATTTTGATGTATAGATGTTAATTGTACAAGTTGATCGTTGTGAAAATTAATTTTTGGAAGCGAAACGAAAGAAAAAGGGGTGTTTGGTTCGTGTGAAATAAAAAGGAAAAAGAGGGTTTTTGTAGTTTTGAAGTTGTGGTCGTGATGGTTGAATAATATATGATGCTAGAATGCTTATTTTTTATAGTAGCTTGTATGGCTTATTCGGGTTTATTTTTAAGCTATTTCTTGGCTTATTTAGGCTTATATGCCTCGAATGGATTCCCAAAATCACTAGGAAAGTGATTTTGATTATTTCTGTGTTATGGCGTATGTTGTGGACCATTTTTGAGGCTTATGGTAGTAACCAAATGCGATACGTAGCTTACTAGCTTATTTTAAGCTTAATATACGTAATTTTGAGCATATGGGCTCACGGCCCAATAAGTCCATTTAAGCCGTGGCTTAATGGGAGGGCTTATTGTGGTCCGGATTATTTCTACATATAAGTATATACTTATATATGTCAATGGACCTTGGTTTTGGACTTAAATAGTATTTTAGACTTATATATGTCCTAATGGCCCCTTGTTGGGCCTTAAGGCCCAATAAGCGACATGTAGTAGTTATGAGAATTTTGATGGACTTTTAAAAGTGGAAATTTATTTACGAAGTGATATTGAACGATATTTTGGAAAAAAACTTGTCGGTAAGCGTTAACGACTGAGATTTTAGAATTTTGTCGAAAAGTGTCGAATTTGTGAAAAATGTTGAAAATAAGGTTTGAAACCTTGGAAAACGTTGTATAAACGTACGAGTCATGTCGAAATTTCGTAAAAAGTTTATACTTAGAAAATTTCTTAAAAACATGATTTTTGATTTTAAATAATAAAATAATATTTAATTATTTTATTTTATTTATTTAATAAATTCACTAAAAGACGAAAAATATATTTTTTCTCGAAACTTCTCTAAAGTGTTTATTATGAGTAAACGTTTCATTTTCAACCGTATAATGATTATTTTGAAGTGACTAAGGTGTACCGAATGGACTTGTCGAGATATATTTATAATTAATAATTATAAATATTTATTATATTACTTATCTATTTACGCTAAATAGTATAAGTATGTATTATCGAGGAATGAGATTGATATGATTGTGGAGTTAAGTCGTCAACCATCACACCACTAAATTGTTTTGGGTAATTGTACAACGCGTCTAAACTCTATGCATCAAACGTGAAGATTGTTTTGGAATTGGATGATTAAATTGGGACATTAACTGGACTAGGTCGTGTGCGGGCGTCGTTGCATTTGCTTGTGTGATTGAGATTTGGTTGCTAAAGACTTGCTTGAGGTGAGTTCTCGTAGCCCCACTTTTTACTGGTTTTTCCGTTGGGGGAAAATGATACTCAAATGTGTTTTGAAATGTTTTGAATTGATCTGTGCGAAATGTGGTTTTGTTTTTGGGACAAGTTATGTGCTTATGACTGCTATGTGAATATTATGTGATGCATGATTGTTTGGATCGGATGGGTACGCCTACCCAGTGTTTGTGAGATTATTGGATCGGATGGGTACGCCTACCCAGTATTTGTGTGATTATTGGAGCGGATGGGTACGCCTACCCAGGTTTGTGTGTGGTCCTGCCCTAATTTTAGTGCTCCAGCTGGTAGGCCCTTTAGGTGCGTAAGTGACATATGGTTATTGATTAGCGGTGATGCTAAGGTTGTTTGCATATATTCACTGTCATATAGCACTATTGTCCACTGTTGAAATATTGGCACAACTTTTGGGTTTAAGGTCAAACCTACGAGCTCACCAACATTATTGTTGACGTTTTCGAGTATCATTTTCAGGTGAAGTGAAAGAAGAGTAGTTTGGTGATTGATAGCAGACTTAGAAGTATCCCGAGTGGAATGTCGTTTAAGTCTTTCTTTGTTGTTGTTGGTTTAGAATTTGTAAAGTTTGACTTAAGTTTGGCTTTGGCCCCTGTTGAGGGCATTTGAAAAATTGTAAGAGCATAGGATTTTTAGTTGGCGATTTAGGACATCATTGGTTTGTTTAAGGTTGATTGTCTTCATAGCACTTGGTGTTTATGCAATGTTGTTTTTCTCTATTTTGTTTCTTGTGTTATGAGTGATCATTATGTTGCTTTTCTGAGTTTCCGCCATTGTTAGGGGTTGTGTCATATTGAAATCAGAACCAAGGTTATAGAGTACTAAGGTGGATTGGCATTAGACTATGTACTATAAGATCAGTGCGTTTAGTTGCGTATAAGATCTATGTGCGCGGTGTTCTGCTTTTGTGTGTTCGCTATTTGGTGTTTTAGTTATGTCAGCCATTGAAATGTGCGAGCTCAATATTGAATATGACTAGGAAATGATGCGAATATAAGTACGGTGGCTAACGTAGTTATAAGCGTATCACAACTCACTGATACTTGATAATGTTGTTCACATAAATCGGTGTTGACACCGTAGGGTGGTGTTATGTGTATATCTGTATATATATAGTAATATTATATATATATATATATGCGAGTCTTACCACTTACCTAACGTTGCCCATGTTCTCTCTCGTATAGATAATGCCGCCAAGAATGAGGACCTGAAGTGCTGGCTGGCCTGCGGGGTGATGGCCGAATCATTAGGAGGGGGAACAGTACGTGAACGGGTTGTAGAGGTGGAAAAGGGGTAGACGATTGGGAAGGAAATGATATAACGATGATGATGATTTGAATGGTCAAGAAAATGACCTAAGGTATGGGAGCTAATGAGGGTGTAGAGGGAGTCAATGGGAATGTAAAGGGAGTCAATGGGTGTAGACTGGTAGCTTTGTTCTTAGATACTTCCCTTAAATGCTTTTGAGCAAGTTCATCCAATTCTTTTCTAAAAGCTAGAATTTCAGGAGTATCTTCTGAAATGCCAGTAGAATAAGCCTCATTCTCTTGTGTTTTAAGGTTTTGAAGCTCTGTCAAAAACTCCTCTGCCTTTGAATTAGTAGAAGACTTCCTTGATTCAACATTTACTGCAGTATGCTTGATTGCTGTAGGCACAACAATAAGCTCCTCAGCCTTATCTTCTTCCTCAGAAGCATTTGCATTAGTAGTTGGTAGTGTACCTGCACTGTTAGTCATTTTTGAAGTACCTGCATGTGGGTTAGTTTGATTCTCCAAAGACACAGGGATATAGTTCATAGAATCAGTTAGATAATCAATATCAAACATCCATCTATAACCTTCTTCACATTGGGTTTTTCTTTAAGAAATTTTACATCGAGATTTTTTCTACCTTTTGGGTCACTAAAATTATATTACCTTAAAAGGCTTTGCTATTTAGTGGAGTATCCAACTAAGGAAACCTCATTCACACTTTCCATCAACGTGCCAAGCACACTTAGAGTATCTAAAATGGTAACATGGCACCCAAAAGGTCTTATGTAGCTAATAATTGGTTTAGCCAAACAAAAGTCATAAGGAGTTTTGTTTTGAGGTTTAGTCACTCTTACCCTATTAAAGATATAGCAAGCAGTACTAACTTGATTTGCCCAAAAAGTAGTGGTAAAGTGAGTCTGCTAGAATAGTTCTAGCTGCCCTCAATTAACGTCTTGTTCTTTTTTCAAGCAACTCCATTCTGCTGTGGAGTTCTGGCATTGCTATACTCTTGTTTTATTCCCTTGTTCCCACAAAATTCAAGCATATCCCTATTCTTAAATTCAGTGCCATTATCTGATCTAATGATTTTAACCTTGTGATTAAGCTGGTTTTCAATTTGTCTAATGAAGTTCTGAAGGATGCCACTAGTTTCATCCTTTGTAGCCAAGAAGAATATCCAACTAATTTGGTATAATCATCAGTAATTACAAGGCAATAACTTGCATGATTAATGATTTTGACAGAAGTAGGTCCAAAAAGATCCATATGCAAGATGTGTGATGGCTTAGTGATTGTTCTGACTAATTTAGCCTTATCGGAGGCCTTGTGTTGCTTACCTTTTGGCTGGCAACACATGTATTGGTCATTTCTGAAACCTCGAAGGTAGACTCTTACAAGGTGCTCTTCACAAGTTTGTTTTTTAGTTTTTAAAATTTATTTGACCTAACTCCTATGCCATTATTTAGATTCATCAGATGTTGGCTTTTATGACAATCAAGCAAGCATTATCTTTTGTAAGAGAAGGTGTCTTATATCAAAATGTAACATATTTGTGTTGCCTAGGGACTTTTAGAAGTATCTGATTTTTCTTCAGGCATCTGAAAGTCAAGACGTACACAACCAAGACATTCAGTTTCAGTAAAAGAACCGTGTGTGCTGATCACCATATTTGTGATATTGGAGAAAAGTTTAAAATGCAAGTTCTTTTACAAAAGACACTCTACAAAATCTAAATTACAACTCTTATCCTACCTGTACCAGTTATGTAGCCCTTTGCTACATCCAAAGGTAACAGATCCCCCTTTGTATTCTTCAAATCATACAGGTGATCCTTGTTACAAGTCATGTGCCTTGAAGCATCCATATTAAATATACCTCTGTCTCCATGTTCTTGAGGGATGATCCTGCACATTGTTGAAAGAATGTACTCCCACCGAAATTAGTTTCTCTTAGGGAACCAGGGCCTTTTCAGGCTTTTGGTCTGCCTTGATATTCCTTTAAACTTTATAGTTCTAACAAATTGGTCTATTATAATAATTAGAGTATTGGTATTGTTCTCTCCAATTATAACTGCTTAGGTCTTAACAGCAGTTACCCTAATTTCCCTGTACAGTATGATATTAAGTCATTCTTTCTGTATTTTTCTAACATGGATATTCTAACAGGGTGATGTGATTTGAAAAATGACTTCTTTGATTATACTTATTCAACCTGGGTCATACAGGGTAAAAATGTTTGAGTTACTGGTAGGTACTGGTTGTTAGATCTACAGTATTAACAGTATCCTGACAGGAATTAAACATTATGCCTCAACAGAATTATCATTAATCTTGACTGAAATTAAACATTATGCCCTACAGTTTTAACAGTAGGCCTACAGAATTTACATTTTGCTAACCGAATTAAGTTGTACTGGTCTTGGTATAAGTGATTAGCACGATTTAACCCTGTTCGCATTTGTTTTAAACTGGTTTTTGGCCACCATGTTTACCTGTAGTAAAAAACCTTTTGTTTCTTAATCTAGCCTGCTCTTGCCATTTTCTTTTTCATAAAGTCACATCTTTGATCCAAGTGACTTAGGCTTCCACAAAACATACACTTTTCTTGATGAAAGAGTAAACCTTCGCCTAGTTCCCTTTCCATCATTTTATGTCGAATTTTTCCTTTAACTTCAGGTTTGTCCTTTGATTTTTCATTTAATTGCTAAGAGTTTTTAGTGTGTTGCACAACTAGGTTAACTTCTTTGATTCAGAAGCAACTTTTTCATTAGTTGTACAGACTTTAGAGTAGAATCTCATTTGGTGCACTTGATTCTTTCTGATTCAGAATCAGAAAGAGTGCTCAGAGGGATCTTCCTAAGATCCTTCATGTCATTGATTGACAGGTAGATATGCTCGTGGACGTTGTATCTGAGTCACTAATTTTCAGGGCATTTTGAGGACTTCTTTACTTAAACATACAAGATTAATCATAATTTCATCTTGTGGTTTGGGAGTAATAGTCTCTAGCTAATGTGTGGAACTCCTTTGTAATTATCAGTCTTTGAAATCTATGTATAATGGTTTGTTAAGAAAATTTCTTCTTTACACTTAAACCAAGTACGATTCATTTTTCCTCATTGCTTAAAACCTCTTTGTTTGATTGTATTTTCATCTCCTAAGCCCAACTTTATATTTAAAGTAATATGAATCAACTAATTCCAAAGGTTTTTAGAAGAATTTTTCCATGAATCTACTATTTTCTGTAATTGTTCCTTTTCTTTTACAGTTTTTCATTCCTATTCTCCTTATCTTTTGAGCTTTATCTTTTGCTATATTCATTTGCGTTGAATAAAATGTAAGCTCTTCATTGAGATAAGTGTTGCTTTTGAAAGTAACAATTTGAGCTTTCTTAATTTTTAACAGCAGTGTATAGGTAAGTATTTTTGCTTCTTGTTCACCTAACTAATTCATTTGTTCATCACACAGAGTTTTAAGCTTATTATATGAATCAATGCAAGTTTTAGAACATAATGATACCTCAGTATTTAAGTTGATTGCCATGAGTGCATGATTTGTCTCTTCTTCCTCTACTGTATGTTCTCCCCAATTGACAACACAATCATCTATAGTCAGCAAACAGTTCTGATTCTGCTCTTTCTTTCCAGCTCCTTGATCTTGATAAAAAGAGTCTCTCTTCTTTCCATCATTTTGTCCCCTTAGATGGGCATTCCTAGCAAAATGACCAGTGTTGTGACATTTGAAACATTCAAGCTTCTTTTTGTCAAAACCAACAGGTTTGTTTCCATCAATCCGGACTCTCCTTCAGTATTCTTATAAAAATTCTTCATTTTGAATAGCAATTCATTGCTATCTACAGTTTAGTCATTTCTTCATGTCAACATCTTCATTCTGTTCTAGGTCTTCATGAAGCAGTCCAATCATCAGATTGTTGGCAAAAAGAGTGAATTAAATAACTTTCATCAGCAAACCAGCGGAACTTCTCTTTTTTGATATATTGTTTGAGAGTAGGAGGTATAAGTTAGTACTGTTAGGACCCAGTAGGACCAGACTTACCTTGTTAGTGCTGATCTTGCTTGTGAAATAAAGCAACGTTTTGAGCTCTTGCAGATGGATTTGAGGTACTTGTGAAGTTCTTGCTCAATACCTAGGTTATTTATAAAGTCATCATGGACAAAGTGTCAACATCTGGTTTGGTTCTTATTGTCATTGCCAGATTTGACCAAGCTGGGGGCAAAGATCTAAGAAATTTGTGATTTGCATCCTCAGTTGATACTTTAGCACCATAGGCTTCCAACTGTGAGAGTAGTTGTTGGAACCTATCATATCCCTTTTCCAACCCTTCTGAACTTGATATAGTAAATTGACTTCAAACTGTTGTTTAAAACCGCTTTCTTAATCTTTTTGAATTTGCGTTATTACCACCAAAACCTAGTCCGTTATGGCTTCCCAAATTTCTTCTTGCATGTCCTATTCTTGAGATCTTCTCAGATGTTCTTGGAATGGCCATAAGTAAGATGGTTTCTAGCCTTCCTTTCTTTTTTCATTAGCATGAATTTTCTGTAGCAGATACTCGGTGGAAGTTTTCTAACAACACATCTTTTCAGTTGAGATTCTCTTCTTTGATTTCCATTCAGGAATACCCTTCCAAAGACATTATCAATATATTCAAGGTAATGCTCCATCTCCATGGCCCATATATCATACTCCTCCTTCTTCAGAATTGGGAGTTTGATATTTGAGATAGTGGTTGTTATAGGAATGAGTTGTTGTTGTTGTTGTTTTGGTTTATTGGTTGTAGTACCATTTTCTGATGCATCTAATGGTATGATGACTTCATCGTCACTTAGAGGATGAGAGTAATCATCATTAGAGGTTGAGACATTTTTCTAGATCTGAAAGTGATTTTTTGTGTTCTTGTGGATTTTCTTACTTAGAGTCCTATAGTGGCTTGATACCATTGTAGGTCCAAGTCTTGGATCTGTTTTAGCCTTTTATAGGACATATAGCTAACTTAAAATAAAATCCAAATCAATTTATAAGAGGACAATCACTATGAAATTACTATGTGCTAAGTCTGGAATCTTAACACAAGTACTAAGAAGAACACAATGTAAAACTTTGCTATTTGCTATTAATTTCTATTAGAATTACTAATTCAATCTCAAGCTAAACATTGTGCCGTAGGGTTCCTTTTATACACCTAGGAAACCCTAATAAGCTTTACAAAAACGTTTATTACTGTGTGATCGTGATAGGATAATGCTTCCTTACTAAGTTATCTCTAAGATAATCTCTAAGGTAAGACTATTATCACTATTAGGTTATATAAACAGACTTAACTACTAAGCGTATAAACTATATACTGCAGACTTAACTTAGTACTGGCAGACTTAACTATGTCTACCAGACTTAACTCTATAACTACCAGACTTAAGTCTGTTTATAATAATTCCTAACATGAGGTATTGGTAATCAATCTATTAAGTGTGATCATCTCAATGAGATTAGAATGGTGGTGAAATTGGTTGAGTTCATTTCGTTCACTTTTGAGTGACAAGGAAATGATTATTGAGATTTGAGGCATTTTCGTGTTAAAATGTGTAAGTATTATTAGTAAACGTATTTTTGTGTGTTAGTATTCTAAGATAGGTTTAGATTTTTAAGTGGTAAGTTAAGAATAATGAAAAAAAAAAATTCTATTTTAGGAAAGGTTGAAAATGAAAAGTTAAAAAGTTATTTTTAAAAGTCTAGTGAATTTCGTTTAAGCAAAAAGGTATAGTCAAATAAGTTAAGGTTTTTATTAAAATTTAAGGTATTGTAAATAAATATGTAATTAATAAAAAAAATAAAAAAAAGAATAAAAGGGGGTGCCGATCGGTTTGGTTTACAAGGGAGAAAAGGAAACAAATTTGAGTCCAAGTCTAATTCCTAATTAGAGTTAATCTAGAATATCTTTTAGGAGGCCTATAAATACAAAAATAAAGGATCCCTAAATCCCCTATTGTTCGACCGATCCAGAGAAAAAAAAAGAAATTTTTTAGGGTTTAAGGTATTTTCTAATTCTTTGTTTAATTCTAGTTCTTATTTTAATTCTTGTAATCTAAGTATGATGGATTAGGTTTAATCATGAAAATAAATTAGGGTTTTAAATTTTCTGGAGTTTATAGTTTAATGATGATTGTTTGATCATTGGTTCAATTGGTTTCGTGATTTGATCATGCGTTAGGGTCTAGATCGCCCGAATTAGTTGTTTAATTCACTACAGAAAATTAGGCTTGTTTGTAAACGGTCATCGACTCAATTCATAACTTATAATAAACAATTTAATACATACTGGAAATAACCTCAGAGAGTCTACTTTCTAGCAAAGTTGGTTTCGTGAGTTTTTATGGTCGGAAAGTAGGTCAAAAGGTCGTTACAAAATCAGTGTATAAAACTGTGATGAATTTTAGTTTTGGTTTTGATTTTTCTAAAAATACTTCGACATATAGTTTAAGAGGCTCAAAATCACGTGATGGAGTTGAGTTTATATATCTTGAGTGACCCCTCTGAATATTTTCTAGTAGCCAAATGAGGTCTAAAGTGGCCATTTGGTGTCATACTTTTAGGGGTCAGAATTCTGGACGAATTTGGACACTTTGGATTAGAAATTTCTAAAAAGGTAATTCGTGCAAAAGGGTAAATGGCTTTGGGAGAGCAATGAGAGGTTCATTGGACATATATGTAGCATGGTTGGAATTTTGGTTTGAATTGTGGAGGTGTTTAAGTGGTACGTTTAGGACGCGTAAGTGTGTATAAAATTCTGCCTTATAAACTAGAAACATTTAAAGCACCTACCAAACAAATCTAGATTGTTATTTTGTAGCATTAAAGTGTAAAAGGCAATATGTAGGAGTTGGAAAGGGTTTAAATCAGTATAGAACTATGTTAGATAGATTAGATATCCATCATAGTTGAGGTGTACACTCATTTTAGGGTTGAATGCACTAATTGATGGTAGCTTTTTGTGTGCTTAATTGTTTAGATTATCGTCTGAAGTGTTTCTGGAAGGCTTTTGTTGGATTCTTTTGTAACGTATGCATCAGTGTGAGTTTCTTTGCCTCTTTTTCTTAGTTTTTTGGGGTGAAAATGATGCAAAGAGGTTTTGAAATGTTTTAGTTACTGTGATAATGTGATTTAAATGATGCATGGGCTATACGTGACTATTGTATGTTATGTGCTACTTGCTTTTATGGTATTTTATTAATTGTTGTGCTTGAGCGTGATCATCTCATGGCATTTATGGATTGATTGGTTAGTAAGCGGTGATGTCTTATTAATGTGTGTGTTAAGTGAGCTGTGATCGTCTCATTGTTGTTATGTTGTGTGTCGAGGATTTGAGACAGTGAACGTCTCAATGTGGATTGATGTGATTGCATGTTAGCTTGTATGATAGTACGCTGTATGTCCTTCTATCTTATGTTTTATTTATCACAGTAATTAGATTTAAAGGTTTGTTTTGCGTGTCTGAAACCTATGACTCTCACCAACTGTTGTGTTGACGTTTTTAAGCATCATTTTCAAGTGAGCTTCATGAGAATACTGAGGTTAAGAGAGGTGGATAGAATGACCGCTAGGTTTGCATTGGAGTTCGCTCCTGAGTTTGTTTATGTTTGTTGCATGGATTTTGTTGAATGTTATTTGATTTTATTAGGTTCGTGAGATATTGTTCTTGTATTGGTGAGACCCTTTTCATTAATACAAGATGTCGTTCTTTTGGTTTTTGGTATTGTCATGACACATTGTGTCTCTATTACTTAGTTATGCATTTAGTATTTCTCTATTGTTGACATCATTGTGTTGTGATGATATCCATGATGTTATGCCTCGTGTTTCCGCCTTCGCGGGGTGTGACAGATTGGTATCAGAGCATATGGTTATAGAGAACTAGGTGGTTGAGCCTAGACTACAGCTTAAGGGTCCCCTATATAGATGCATTTAGGGCTTATGTGTAAGTATATACCTATTATGCTTATTTTCCCTATGTTTTATAAAGTACATTATAATATATACTATATATATAAGTTGAGTTTTTCTTTGTTATTTTGAGATCCGTATCCTGATATAGTCTATGTTTTGTGGTCTATTATAGTATGTCTCCCCCTATTCGTAGAAAGTACCATGATTCAGTTGCTTTCGCAACTGGGTGTAAAAGGATTAAGAATAGCAAGCGGTGTAACCGCAAGATCCGAATTCCTATTGCCATGTGGCCGTGTAGAGTCGAAGAGAAGATGACCTTGAAGGAAGTTTATGGATAAACGGTTGAGGAAATTGAAACAAAGATAATTTCCAAGGATGGAACTATCACCAGAGTTCCTAGAAAATTTCAAGGTTATGAAACGTCTGAAGAAGAGCCAGTGGAACAACCTAGAAGACATGACTTGTATGGATTTGTGGATCACCCACAACTTCAACAAGGAAATCCCATGAATGAGTTTGCACCACATCGACTACCTCAGCCAAAGGGTAACATGAATGGACGGTTGATAGAAGATGAGGAATAAGTTGAGAGGAATGAAGTGAACTCGGACCTTGAGTCCACCGCAAGTAGTAAACCTGTGTGGAAGAAGACAACTAAAGCTGATCATGACCGTGCATCTCGTAACTGCCCATATTGTTCTAAGTAATTGATATGTTTTAGCTTGTTTTTCTTTCTTTCGACGTTTGGAGCCATGTTATGAATGTTATTTTTGATGTTTGGATTCTAAGTATTAATAATAAAAGTGATTATTAGAATTATTCCTTGTGTTAATTGTTGGTTTCATTTTTTTTAAAAGGTGCTATATGGTGTGTTTATTTTATGAAGTGTCTTCATAGGAGGGAGTACAACTGTGAAAGGGGGCATCTATAATTATGGTGGCCAACATAATTATACATGCGCCACAACATATGTGGACTTGCAAGTATGATTACATGGATTATTGTTGATGCGTTGCATGTATGTATATGATTATTAAGAAGTATGATAAGATCATGATCCCTATTATATCGTCTAATGTATATAAATTTTATATCTTATAGAAAATGGCTCCATCACGTCGAAGCGGCAACAACGATAACAACAACAACGAGAACCCTGACATTGCTGCTATTATCGCGCAGCAATTGCAAACCATTCTTCCTCAGATTGTCACTCAAGTGACTAACAACGTGAACAATGCTAATAACGGTAATGGAGGAAATGGTGGTGGTGGAAATGGAAATGGTGGGAACAACGGATGCACTTTCAAGGCATTCCAATCTTGTAATCCCAAGGAGTATGATGGGAAAGGAGGTGCGATAGTGCTTACTCGTTGGATCGAGAAGATGGAAAATGTGATTGATAATAGTGGTTGTGCGGAGAATCAAAAGGTGAGGTATGCGGCTAGTTCATTGGTGAACAAAGCTTTGACTTGGTGGAACACTCAAGTCCAAGCAAGAGGACGTGAGGCTGCAATGGCCATGACATGGAACGATTTTAAGGCATTGATGGTTGAAGAATTCTGCCCAAGTAATGAAATGGAGAAATTGGAGAATGAGTTTTGGAATCACAAGATGGTGGGAGCTAATCATGCTGCCTACACTGATAGGTTTCATGAGTTGGCCAAGTTGGTCCCACACTTAGTTACACCTGAGTCATCTCGTATTAAGAGGTACATAGCCGGACTGGCTCCTGAGATAAGAGGAATGCTTCGAGCAACCCAACCAACTACTATTCAGAATGCAATACTGAGGGCTGGAATACTTACTGACGAAGCAGTCAGCTGTGGTACCTTGACAAAGGGTAATGACAAGAGGAAAGTAGTGGAAGAGTCTGGTAAGTCAGGAGGATCGTGGAAAGACAACAAGAAGGCAAAAGTGGGCACAGGGTTTGTGGCGACAGCTCCTCCTAGAAATGAAGTCGCAAACTCAAATCCCAAGTGTAGCAAGTGTAATACGCATCACCCAGTAAACGGGCCCTGCAATGTGTGTTATAACTGTCAAAAACCGGGCCATTATGCCAGAAATTGTTGGGCACCAATTAGACAAGTGACTCCGGTGAATGCTGTTAGAATGAGTAACAATCCGAGAGTGTGCTATGAGTGTGGTAGTCCAGATCATTTTCGCAACACTTGTCCCAAGATGAATCGAGCACCGGGGCAAGCTGGAAATCAATTGGCTTTGGAGGGCAGCCGAAATAACCGAAGCAATGGAAACCAAGTTAGAGGAAGAGCTTACAACGTGAATGTGAATGCAATGGAGGCGGTCCAGGATCCTAACGTTGTAACGGGTACGTTCTCTCTGAATGATCACTTTGTTACCGTATTATTTGATTCTGGAGCCGATTTTAGTTTCATATCTACTGAATTTGCGCCCCTACTTAATGTGAGACCTAGTATTGTGAATCCTGGTTATGTGATAGAAGTAGCTGATGGTAAGAAAGTAGAAGTGGATAGAATTATCCGTGACTGCAAACTTGAACTAGGAGGTTCCCTGTTTAGCATAAACTTAATACCTTTAGGTCATGGAAGTTTTGATGTGATTGTGGGAATGGATTGGTTGTCCCAACATAAGGCTGTGATAGTATGTCATGAGAAGGTAGTAGAAATACCAGTGGAGGATGGTAGGATCCTTAAAGTTCATGGGGAGCGAACCATAGGAATCGCCAAGGTATTGAAGAGTGTGAAGAAGGATGAACCGAAGTTGGGCGATATACCCATAGTACATAATTTTGAAGATGTGTATCCCGAAGACTTGACTCGGGATTTTCACGCAACAAAAAAGTTGCGTTTGTAAGATATGTTCTGGAGCAGCCAACGCTATTTGCGATAGTTCCATATGTATAGAGCCTTCTATTAGATGCAAGAAATTATTGGGCACAGCTCAAGGTTGGCAAGATAGGGGGCGTCATTACGAACCTAGTTATTCTCCATGGGGAGCACCAGTGTTATTTGTCAAGAAGAAGGATGGATCGCTACGTATGTGTATCAATTATAGAGAGTTGAACAAGTTAATGGTTAAGAATCGTTATCCTCTTCCGAGAATTGATAATTTATTTGACCAACTATAAAGATCGTGTTATTTCTCTAAGATAGACCTTCGATCAGGTTATCACCATACTCGCGTTGCATGAAGACGACCAATAATCAGACGAGTTACCGAACGGATAGTGACATTTTGAGTTTACGGTTATGCCTTTTGGGCTAACCAATGCGCCTGCAGTTTTTATGGATTTGATGAACCGAGTTTGTAAAATGTATTTAGATAAGTTTGTTATTGTGTTCATCGATGACATCTTGATCTACTCGAAGACGAAGGAGGACCATGAAGTTCATTTGGGTTTGGTGTTGGAATTGTTAAGGAAGGAGAGCTGTATGCCAGTTTCACGTGTGAGTTTCTGGTTGCAAGAGGTGATTTCTTGGTCACGTGTAATCAAAATGGTATCATGTGGATCCTAGTAAAATAGAAGCGGTAAAGATTGGCAAGACCCTACGACACCTTTGAGATTCGGATCATTTTTGGATTAGGCGGTTAATACGACGGTTTATTGAAATTCTCCAAATTGCTAGAACTCTTACTCGTTGAATCAAAAGAATCAGAAGTAATATGAGGTGTAGAGTAAAGAAGAGGCTTTTCAGAATTAAGAAGTTAACTTGTGTGATGCACCAATATGACGCTACCTGATGAGAGTGTAGATTTTTGTAGTTTAATTGTTGGGGCATAAACAAGATTAGTTTGTGTACTCAAGCAAAAGAGGCAAATTATTGCTTTGCATTCGAGGGCAGCTGAAAATCATTAGAAGAAATACACGATGCATGATTTAGAGTTGGGAGCGGCTTGTATTTTCTCTTAAGACTTGAGTACTAACTATTAGATTATATTAGCATTATCTGCTGGTACTATGATTGATATTATCCGTCACAAAAGTCTTCACACATTTTTTGATCCGAAAGTGACTGATAATTGCGTCAGAGGAGATTTTGGATTTGCGTTATGTTTAGTGATTAATGATTTAAAATGTAAACTAAACCTCAAAACTTGTTTAAAACTTGATAATCTAAGAAAACTCAACTGTCCAAATTGATAACACAGAATCCTATTGACTTTTGTTGGTCAAAATCCCTTAAACTAAACACCCCTTAATACTTTGATAGAATTTAATCAAACTAACAAATTTAAATTCCATTTAACAAAACCTCATTACCAGATAAAAACTAGCTTATAATAACCCTAACAAACATAAATCAATCAATTAACTAGGCTAGAATTAAAGATCTACACTAGTTGCTAACTAATATTTTTGGTTTTTATATGTTTTTAAGACAGAAATGAAACAACTATGATCTAAAATAATTATGCTAAAAACAGATGATGAATAAGCACTAATTAACATTATTAAACTCAAATTAGCAGCTAGAAAACAGATAAGCACTTTTTAATAAGCAAATAAGCAAATCTAAACTAATAAGCAATTATTAGGCAATTAAACTAGAAATTAAAGACAAAGGAATTTAAAAGCAAACTTACAAGTAGCTTCAGCTTAACAGAAGCTTAACATGCTCTTAGAACTTATCTACTAGCTCTGGCTTATCATAGATAAGCCAGTAATAGTCCTTGGAGACCCTTCCATGATAGGTCTCCCTTCCAAAAGATCACAAGTCCAAAATAGTTAAGGTATTAACTAATTTTAGGATTTAAGTTTATATTAAGACTGAATTGAGCTCAAATCATGAGCTTATAGACTCATGAGAGCTGAACTTAAGGTTTTCGGGTTACAATTCACTTATCATCTCCATATTCAAGTAAGCTTATACCACCCATGTTCATACTCATTTTAAACTCATATATATCATATCATGTTCACCTTATATCACCTACACAATGTTGTTGTTTAAAACTTGATTTTTAAATGAAAAATACAAAACTACCTGATGTATGCATGAAATAGTTTTCATATATTTTAAACTTAACTTTTTGGTATTTAGCTTCTTGACACCACACTTAGACATTATAAATAACTTACGAATGAAAACTAGAGCCCATGGATGTATTTTTGGTATTATTCGAACGAAAATGCATATCTATCTAATGTATGTACATATTCTTGTAAAACCTAACTTAAAATGGATTTTCGACTTAAAACCTTATCACTACACTTTATTCTAAGGTCACATAAATGATATGTGCGATACCTAGACCAAATGGTAGTAGTCTTTTAGTCTTATTCTTAAAAACAATAGATTGGAAAATTGTAGAAATCACAAAATGTGTAGCTAACTACGACCACTCTAGGCTAGGTTTAAGAGTCGGGACAGTAGTGGGATTTGTAGAGGACTCTATGACGTAAATTTACCAATTTAAATCACTAAAAATGAACATCAGACGAGTAAGATACGGCCAAATGAAAATCTGCGTATTTATATACAAAGCTGTTAAAAGTTGTAATCAGACGCGAACAACCCACTTTAGGCACAAATTCGAGGCGTCTAGAGTTAGAATTAGATCTTGTGATAGTTGAGGTGTGACAACCATGACTTGAGCAGGTTGGTCAAACCGTAGTGTTGACCTAAATGTATCTGTTGCAATATATGGTTATGTGTTTATACGTGTTTATATGTGTTTGTGTGGGATATGTGAGATTGGATAATCAATCCATTGAGCGTGATCGTCTCATTGGGATTGGATTTGTGTTGAATTTTGTGAAATTCATTTCGTTCACTTTCGATGACAAGCAAATGATTTCGGTGATTGAAGCGGTTTCGCGTTAATTGTGTAAGTAATTATACTTATACGTATTTTTGTGTTAGTAATTTAAGATAAGTTTAGGTTTTAGAGGTTAAGTTAAGAGAAATGAGTTATTTGATGGAGAAATTTCATTTTAATCACTATAGTGATAATGGAATTGGTTGGGTATTTTGAGAGAATTTGTTTGGTTAATATATGGATCTCTAGGTGATGGATTAAAATGAGAAGTGTGTCATTTGTGAAAGAAATGAGTTTATTAAAATATGAGAGTTTTTGGAATACTTTCTATTTTTAGAAAGTGAATTTAGAAATGAAAAGTTATTTTTAGAAAGTAGTTTTCAAGCAAAATGGTTTAACAAATTAGCTTAGGGTTTTATAAAACTTAAGGTATAAATATAATTAATTAATTAATAAAAGAAAAGAATTTTTTTTAGGCATGAATAGTAAAATCCAAATTTTAGAAAAAAAAAAGAAAAGAGTTTGAATTGAAATCAAATTGTAATTAGATTTATCTAGGGATTTCCTTGTGCCCTATAAATACCAAACTAATCCCAAACCATTCCCCTCATTATTTTGGCCGATCCAAGGAAGAAGGAAAAAAAAACTAGGGTTTTCTTTTAAGGTAATATCAAATCTTTGTGTAATTCTAGATAAGTAATTTTGAATTTATGTAATTGTAAACTTGATGGATTAGGGTTTATAAATTAGGGTTTATAAATTAGGGCTTTAATTTTTCTGGAACTTTATGATGTTATAATAAATGTTTAGTCATTTGCTTAATTGATTACAAGATTCAATCATGTATTTAGGTCTAGATCGCCCGAATTAGATGTTTAATTTACTGCAGAAAGTTAGGCAGTTTTGTAATGAGCATAACTCAATCATAAACGATTAAATAAATAATTTACAATATACTGGAGATAACCTCAGAGAGTCTACTTTCCAGAAAAGTTGGCCTCGTAAGTTTTTATGGTCGGGAAGTGGGTCAAAAGGGCGTTACAAAATCAGTGTGTAAAACAGTGACGAATTTAAGTTTTGGTTTTTTGAAAAATACTTAGACAATGAGTTAGAGGCTCAAAATCATGTGGAAGTTAGTTCATATGTTGTGTGAGTCCTATGAATTTTTTCTAAGGTCATAGTGAAGTCTAAGTTAGTTAACCAATGTTATACTTTTAAAAGGTCAGATTCTGGCCGAATTCTGGACACTTTGAATTAAGGAATTTCT